>UCQR01003253.1:0-16376 GCA_900474235.1 Cecidostiba semifascia
GAGAGAGAGAGAGCCAGCCTTTCTTTCACATCCGACACGTACAGCTCTCGCACCGGATTACAGTAATTTTTGTTCGGGGGCTTCCGTAACTCGGCGAGAATCCACACCCGCTTGTATATAGATCTGATTATTTCAATCCGATTTGCAAAAGGGAGAGAGAGAGACGTGTGTGTGTGTGCGTGTGTTGAAGGGCTCTATACTATGACATACCTTTTTGTTTTTATTCAGTGTGGAAATTGGTATATGTATATAGGTATACAAGCCATCTGTTTTTCTGTCCATGTTGCTCGCGTTGGAATTCTTTTCATGTGGGTTCTTTCAAACGGAGCAGCAAATTCAATTAGAGGCAGATAAAGAGAATGTGCGACGACGACCTTCTGTTCTTTAATTGTTTTCGGACTGTACTGTACGGACTTGTGGAGTTTAGCTGATGCTTATTGCCGGGTGTGCAATTGAATCCTGGTGTGAGAAAGTTTATTTCGGGAAAGATAATTGTTTATTGTTATATTTATTAATTTTTCATTCGTTTTATTACTCTCATGACTGATGATGATAATCCGATTAAATCGTTTCGATACGAAAATTGCGTTATTATTATTCACGTAATATAAATACATTCTGAATATAGTCGAACGAAGTTGATCCCCAATGGTTTTCACCTCTCCAAAGTATGTTGTATATCATCATATCCCGTAGCTACTTATTCGAAAATTTCCTTAATTCTCTTAATATATACTAGGTGCGACACACCGTACACACACGCACACACACATTATTCACACCGCCTGCAATTCTAAAGCTTTTTTTCTACATATCTCTGTGCCTTTCAAATCCCTCTGATGGCAGATGACACTTTAGCCCCTCTGATGGAAAAAAAGTCCAGAATCGAGTCACAGAAAAAGAGAGAGAAAAAAAAAGAAATAGAGAAAGGGAGAGAGAGAGTAACCCCTCTGTGATGCGGAAAGAAAAAAATACCTCCACACACAGAAAGAGAGAGAGAGAGAGAGAGTGTGCCTTTTTCGGCGTGGGGGGATCGAGATGTTGTCTATTCTTTCTCGTACGAAGTGGGTCTTTCGGGATTTTTGACGTTGATCGAGCGAACCCGTCAGAGATTCACTGGATTTCAGGCGGCTTCCTTTCGCATTTGCACTTTTGCTCCGTACTATAGAAATTTTATTTTCTCTCGTATATCCGCGAAAAATTGACGTTTGTATGAAATACGATCATTTAAAAGCACGGCCGCTAAACTCTTTCTCTGCTACGAATGACCGTCTTTTGATATTTGCAAAAGCGCATTAATATAAATTTCTTTGATAAAACGAACTTTCCCGACCATAATACACACACAAGCTCCCAACTGGCGGAAAGTTTCAATTGAAAAGTTTGCCGTTCAATTAATTCAAACAGCAGCTGCTACACGCACGCGTCATATACGTATATAAACAGACAAACCTGTATACTTATTTATATATATAGACACAGTGTAAAAGCCTGTGGAGAAAAATCAAACTTCCAAGACTCCCGAGGGTCCCATTGTATCATCGTATTCACACTGAGACGCGACTTCGTGTAATGTATATTATAAAGCACTCGCAAGACGATTATGTACTTTGCCAAGTTTACAGCTCTCCGCACACCCGAAACTTGCCTCTCTTCCTCATGAGCTTCCTTGGGATATTATTCTTTTCGAAAACGAGACTTCTTCGAAGTTTCATCGTTGCCGCAGTTATAGCCATATAGTGTATTATATATACGCGTCGTGGGTGGCGCTGAGAGAAGCTGATATTACCGTTTCTTGATGTGTTATTAGCCTGAGGTATACACGTGACTCTGATGATTGCTTAGAACGTTCATACGCGGGAGTATGTATATACAGGCTTATTTATTATAAAATTCTTAAGCTTTTTTTAACGCTGAGCATCAGGCGTCGTTGACGTCTAATTATAGCCAGAACTGAGACTTTTGCAGCTCCAAGCTTTACCATGAGATTATTGTAACTATATATTTTATAGTTATGATCTCAGAATGACAACTATAATACAAATCGAAGCGAAGCACCACAATTTAAGAAAACGTTCCACACCGCAGCGAAACGAATAAATTTCAAACGTCTAATTCACCATTATAGCGACTTCCGTATCCCACGCAATTCTCTTTTATTATTATTATCATCCTTAGAAGATAAACTGAAGAAAATTCGTCAACTCACTCGACACGTGTTTGTCCCACAGCCAAAACACACACGCTACTCAAATAATATAAGAATCATACCTGCTTTCTGGTAAAAAAAAAGCAGGCACTCGATCTCCCAGCAAAATTTTACGCCTCGCGTGACAGATTCGCAAATTACTTTGCGGTGTGTGTGTGTGTGTGTGTGTGAGATGGTGTGACGCCGCGAAGAAAAGGCAGACCGGTGTGGAGGTTTGAAGATCGTGTTGCGCTCGCCAGGATATCCGGAGAGCGCGCAGCGGGGTAGCTTTATGTTCGCTCTCTCTCTCTTCTTTTCTTCGCTTCCTGCGATAAATTTTCGCCTTTTTATTTCGCCCGTATTCTTGCACTGTCGTGATGACTTTCTTCTGACGGTCGTCTCGCGGTTTTCCTTTTGCTTCCTGACAATGAAGGCTGTGTGTCGGTTTAAGAGATGCTGAATATACGTCTTGCATAATTTTTGATTGATATGTTGTTATTTCAACGTTCTTATATTTCAACGCTTATTATACATGAGCTGCACGAGTTCGTTGAGTGAATCCTTGTTAACAGTATATAGCAGTGTCTTTCATGCTGTAATTATTTTATCTTATATATATATATGTTTATTAATATATTGTTTGATGATAAACATTATTATACAAAAAGTAAACGAGAAAATCAGGCAGTTATAGTATGTGAGGTGCCAGTCCAAAACTATTTAATTTTACGTCTATATTATATTGGCCCAACTAATATAATGCGACTGATTCGCGGGTCTTTCTTCTCCGTCTACCTCTGAGCCCATTTGTACCTATAACACTCGTGATCTCTACAAAAACACTGCGCTGCAGATCGAGAGACAGAAAAGGGGAGACAGGGGGTCAGCTTCGTTCTCCTGTCTATATATACCGATGAGTCTGCAGAATCATAGTGGCCGTTTACATTCGTGCAATTTAATGCGTGACAAATGCTTTTTATTTTGATAGTCAGCCTCGGATCAATCGAGCGGAAATAAGCCATCGGGATGACGCTGCTATATATCAGTTTCTCTCTCTCTGCTCTGATCGTATATGCTACGGTAAATCATAATTAGCGTGACTTTCACGTGTAAACGCGTTATGCTTCTTCTTTTTTTGTTTATAATAAGTAGGATGCAAACATTCTGCGACGAGGCGTGTAAACGGATTGTATTTAATACTCTCTGCGCATGCTGTACGTCTTCATCAGAGTATACTTTATTTCCAGGAGAGACTATTAAAAGTTGAAAGTAGCTTATCGATAAACTGTCCGTTCGCACTCTGCGTCAAATATATAGAATAGACCTAATATATACAAACTAACGAATGCGATATTATTTCAAAATAGAAAAAAACAAACTCACGATACATATTAACACATGACGCCGATTAACACACACACACACACGCGTGTGTGTATAAATATTGCGCAAGACATCTCCAGTATACTATATAAATATCACGCGCTCGCGCATTATATCACCTTAATAGCCCTCGAGCTCTCGAAAGTCAAGCGGGTGGCTCATTGTCGGCCGGTTAAACGCGCACAGCATACATCCTACTTTAAATAAGTATATAATAATATGAATAGCCTCGCGCGCGTCGTTGAAAAAAGAGAGGTCCTCGTCCCTTATTCAAAGGAGAAAAAAAAAATATTATATAGCATTTCAGAAGGGGAGAATAACGGGACGTCAGCGTGTGGCTCGTCGCGATAAGATATGCAAAAAAAAAGAGCTTAACTTGACAGAAGTTGAGGAAAAGCCTCGATGCGCAACAAATGATTTTATATCCCGCCGTCACTGTGGCGTGTGTATATATACATAATACTTCATTGAGAGCACGACTGCTACTGCTGCGTATCATAAATTAAAGGGGGAAAGGGGCAACGGATCTCCAGCAGTCAGGAGGAGTTTATGTAGAACGGACCGAGAGAGATGATCTATCGTCGTTTAATGTCGACCTCGTATTATATATTCGCGAGTGTGTGCAACAATGCTGTGCGTGCGCAGTGTGTGACGTCGTTGTCGTCGTATAGTTTCGGGGTATATACAGAGCGATGGAAAATTTTTCAATGGTTGATTCAGTTTATTTATGCGTCAAGCATTAGTTTCTACAGAACGAGCTTGAAAGTTTTGATTGAAAATTGTAATAATACATTCAAGGCTATATACATCCGCGCGGAAAGTATCGAAATAACAAATAATTCAAAAGCCGCTTGTAAATGCAGTCGAGAGAGAGAGAGAGGTTCGGTCAGTCGGCGCAAACTTGATGAGGCCGAATCTTCAGTTTCGCAATAACACACCGTCTGTCGTCGTTATATTATTCATACGGAGCAATAAATAATCGGGGAATAATTGTATATAAGGCGATATCGAAGCTGCACCCTCGAGCTTCCGAACGAATCTCAAATTTCCATCAGCTCTCAGCTCATCTATATACATATAGAGAAAGAAAGACTCGCTTTTCCGCGTCGGAAAATTCGAATACAGCTCCGTTGGAATCTCATTATTAGAGTCGATTGTGTGCGACATCAACGGGGGGTCCCTTTGCAACGCTCAAAAGGTGAGTATATAGGCGGGAATAGATTTACATAAACCCGAAAGAGAGAGAGAGAGGGATGCTACTGTTGCTGGGTGTGTGTATCGGGGCTGAAAGTTTTCGGTTTCCAAAGTGATTCATGGGGCGCACGATATATGTGTTATATTATACATCAGAGGAGGGGTCATTGTGCTAGTGAAAAGAGTGATGATTGCTGATTTATAGGCGAGAAGCTTTGTTATTTAAAGCGGTGGCATCAGGGTGGGTGTCGCTCCTCGTGAGAGTTGATTGTATATTCCGGAAAATATTTTGAGTCTGAATTTTTTTAATATTGATGATCGTCTTAACGGAGATCGATCGTCGTGTGTGTGTGACGCTTGGGCGTCAAGTCTGTGTATTATTATTGTGGACATGTGTGATGCTCGAGAATATATGGAAAACGAAATTGGGATATACACTCCGGAGGACACTTTTTCGAGGAGCGAATACTCTGTCAACTTGGAACTTCTTATACTTGTGTGATTATGTGAGGGTTGCGAACGTATAAAAAAAAAAGAAAGAAATGAGAGAATCTCGTTCGCGTAAAAAGAACAGCAGTATAAGAGCTAATGATACCGAGGAGAAGACGCGCACAGCTATATACCTATATATCACATTCGAAGCTATATACACAGTCGAAAGCTCCGTTGGCAAATCGCATTAGATTGATGAAGTCGCGGGGAAATCGAAAGTCGAACTATATACCGGGAGATAATGATTGGTGGGAGAGTAGAGTAGTAATATATCTATATATAGGATGGAAATCGAAAAAAAGAGAGCTGATGCGAAGACGTGCCATTACGTTCTCTCGGCAAGAAATTGCCCGTCGGCTTCGGTGACTATACCTTCTTCTTCTTCTTCTTCTTCGTATACACATATACGTGCCGTGTGCAGTGCGTCAGCTCTTCTTTTCATTCGCCGTGTGTGTTCCCACGAAAGTCAGCGGTGCAGCGCGAGGTTCATATTCTACATATACTCGTCTTGAAAATTCTGGCGGAAGTCGTCCGGTCCGCGGGCGGAGAGTTGAAAAGGTCTTTAATATACCGCAGCTTTGACTCTCTTCGGGAAAACTTTCTTTGCTAATGAGTTTTATTAGTATATAGGGACGGTAATTCTAGCCTGTCGCGCATACTCGAAGAGAGTCTCTTCTTAAACTCGGCGGTTTTCGAACTATTACTTATTCTGAATAATGCTCTCTTATAGAATCTATTAAAATTAGGCGTTGAATTATAGCTTACATCAAACGGCGGTTTATAGTCCTCGAAGCTGTATATACCGACCGAAATCGGCACTCCATCAAATCAGCATTATAAGGATATATGAACAGCAAATAGTAAAAAATTTTGCGCTTAGAAATTACTTTTGGTAAGAACCGAAAAATCTCCTTAACGACCGACGTTTATGTGTTTCGCTGTCGTTTATTTTACACTCGAGCGATAAATCCGGTAACGACTGCGCGCGCCCGTAATAGCCTTGTTAAATTTAGCGAGAGCTCTTGGCGCTCCAGCGGCCGCCGAGTCTGTCGGAGAGATTTTACGAACGTCTCTCTTATATGTCCGGCTTTTCGAGAGGATCGCGAAAGAGTTGTTTCCGGGAAATCCCAACGGTCTGTCTCTCGGAAATCTTGAAATTACCGAAGCAACCTCGTCGCGCCTCTGCACAAGCACCTGTCGACAGGTGTGCAGTGGGCGTGTATATAGATTCTCTATCGGTTGCCCTGTATACGCGTTTTTGTTGTGTGTGTGTGCTTTAAGAGCCCGTCAAGCTATTAAAAGTAACTATTTCATCGCGAGTTCCGGAGTGTAAGGGTGAGCGTGTGCTGGAATAAATTGGAAGAAAATTTTAGGTTTTAAAAAGGCTTTTATTATCGTTTACACATCGGCAATTTTTTTTTCTAGCATGTACAATAAACTATAACAGCAAAATCAACAACTGCAGCGATTCTTTTATAATATGCTTTATTTGAATAAGAAGCGGAAGGCTGCGCAGAGACTTCCTTTTTAACGGTCATTATACGCCGTGCGCGCGAGCTTACAAGCCCAACATCTTAATCAGTATTCACGTTGTTATACATTATACTAAATCCAATTAAGACGTTCTAATTGATGCTGCTTTATGAATACACTCTCTCTCCTATATCCTCTCCTCGCTCTTTAACGTAATCATTACCGGTATATACATCAGGGCATACGCGCCAAGAATTAATTCCGCGATGCATCTATATAAGCGCGACGAGTCCATCAAGTCGACTTGAAAATAACTTCATCGCATCTAATAAGAAATCGATCGATTGGAACAACATTATAGTGTTTCAGCATTGTCATCCTTATATACCGAAATAGAATGGACATGTATTTAAATGAGCCTGTTGCGTAATTACCGATATAGGCGTGTGTTTACGAAACGAATCACATACCGATGTTGTTTATATCTCTCGAAATCTATAACTTTCTAAATCACCGCGAGCTTTTCCTCTACTTCTTCTTGCGCGAGTCCTCCACAACGCCTCTCTCCTCATCATACAACAGTTTCCTGTTCATAAAATCGGCGACGTTGTCGACGTGTTGTTCCAGCAGTATCAACCTAGCCTTCCTCGCATCCTCCTTCTCTACCATTTCCGCCTTACGCTCCTCCTCGAAAGCTTCCCGAAGTCTAGCCAATTCCTCCAATCTCGTTTGCTCCCGTTCCCTCATAAGACGTTCCAGCTCCTCGCGATACTCCAGTCGTCGCCGTCTCCTCATCTCAGCCGTGAGCCGTTCCATAGTCTCCGACTCCATGACCTTGGCCATCACTGCCTCGGCAAATTCACGCTCCCGTTCGAGGAACCGCCTGCGACACTTCTCCTCGAATTTGATCTGCTCCTCGAGATCCTCAGCATAGTCCCGCATCTTCCGTCTTCTTCTGAGCTCTGCCTCCCTCGCCTCGAGCTCCACGTCGATCTTCACCTCCTCGACCATGAGGTCCGACATCAGTCGTCGACGTTCGCTTCTCTCGGCCTGAAGCTCCACTAGCATCTTCGCCACTTTCTCTATGGCCTCCTCCCTCCTTCTCTGAGCGTCAACTCTGAGCTTCTTAAGCTTCTCGGACCTCTCTCCGAGCTCTCGCGCGTACTTCTCGTTTTTCAACTCCTCCAGAGCCTCTTGTTCCTCGAGCTTGCTCTTCTCGATCGCCCGTATCTCCTGCTGCACGAGTCTCTGCAAAAGCTCCTGCTCAGCGAGCTCTTCTCTTCTCCTGAGCTTCTCCATCAGATCCTTCTCCTCGCGCACTCGATCGAGCTGTATCAGGAGCTTGCGCTCCTTGCGCTCTTCCTGCTCCAGCAGACATCGCTCCTCGCGTTTCTCCTCCACCTGACGGTCCAGCGTCTCCTTCAGCTCGTCCGTTCGCTTCTTCAACTCGAGTTCTCGAGCTCGTTCTCGCTGCTCGTGCTCAGAGTCGGATCGAAATCGGGCAACCTCGTGCTCGATTCTCGCCTGGACATCAGCGGCTAAACGGTCGGCCTCCTGTTCGGCCAGTTGAGCATGTAGGGCCTTGAGCACGTACGCCTTCTTGATCTCGTTCTCCAGACGGCTGAGCTCCTCGTTGCGAATTGAGCGTCTCTGATGCTGGCCACCGTTTAGTATCGAGCCGTTCACCGGACTGCACGTTGTCGTCGTCCTTTTTGCCGAGTCCATTCTGCGTGCGAGCGTGCAGTTACGTCTATAGAGTCGGAAAAATACTGGTCTGATATTGCTCTCTATCTTTCACGTCTTTTGTTGGTTTTTCTCGCGAGAGAGAGAGAGAGAGCGAGATAGCGTTTGTGCGCGCGCTCGAGTTTAAATGCGTTACGTGCCGAGTTGTGTGAAAACGTTCGTATAGGGTTCTAGTGTGGGAGATGAAAGTTTTGTATGTTTTTCTTTTTTTTCGTAATCTAGTTTAGTGTCTAGTGTCTGTGTGATGAAATGATTGCGAATTTCAATTTAATAATCATGCAGGTGATTGTAAATCGTATAGGGTGATTCAATTAACGTCGATAAGCGATTTTCGCGAGAGATCGTTTAAAAGGGAAAAACGAGTTGAATTCATAAACACAATTATACAGCCTAATTGGACTTGATCGCGTATGACGTCGATGACACTCTCGTTATCCGCGATTTATCGCGGTAACACTGACGAAATACCTATAGATTTTGGCGTTAAACCCGTTGAAACTCACAAATTCAAGTATTCTGATAACAAAAAATAAAACTGTCGTACTTGTAAATTTTTGTCAATTTAAACCCGATCCTCGTACATAATATAGGAGGGCTCTAACGAGAACGTGGAAAATAAAACGAAAAGGCCATTTCTGTTTGAATCGAAATTCAGTGTACTTTACCTGAGCCAGGAAAAAAAGCGCCAATAGAGCTTCAGCGAGTCAACAATGCCACTTGGACGATCTGGTTCCGTCCGATTAACGGCTTTCGACTGTTATCCGAAACGCTTCGTTCTGCTCTTTCTCTCTCTCTCTCTCCGTCTCCATCCACAGCAACGTTTGTAAACAAACGACAGCGCACATATACGCACATACGATATATCTTATAACCAAACTCTTATGTATCTATAACTGTACATCATCACTGCTCACTTGCAGAATCAGCTCTGTATACAACAGCATATTAATACACACACGCGAAGGCTGGAAAAAAAGAACACACGTATATAATTCCGAGCTCGTGGAGAGATACAATACACGGACGCGCGGCACACATTGAAAGAGGGGAAAAAAATGCCGCTACGAAGCAAACGGATATAATGGCCGCTTGAACTCTCGCAGCCCAACGGTTCGAGAGCGACTAACTGGCGTTGCAGTCGCGTCAACTCCACCGCATCACCGGTCCCACTAAGCATTGCGGAGGAGAAAGGAGAGAGGGAGACTTTGCCGCTGGCCCTTTTGAATGCTGTGTGATGATAGGTTGGGCGTTGACGAATGGGAGTTCGAGCCGGGCCTGCTTGACTGGTGTGTGCAAGGCTGTGGAGGAAGGTAAGAAGGGGATTGATGGGGCGCGATGAGTATATGAGGATTCTTGTTTTGTCGTTTCTGGTTATGTGTGCGCGTGTGGATGGGATTTTATTCGATTTTTTTTTCTTTTGAATTAAAATGATTGGTTAGATATAAAATTTATGTATTTAGTATTCGCGCAAGCAGAGGTCGAGATTTAACTGAGGAAAATGTGTAAACAATAAATTGGATACGAGTTTTATTTATAACACTTTGGTATTTTTTGATTGGTCTGCATACTCCTTTATAATGCTCAATTATAAACATTCACACTGTCATTTAATTGCAAATAACTTGTATCCGTAAGAATATTTAAACTTTTTCTTTTAAAGTAGTAAAACGATTGTGTGTTCTATATTAAATACATATTTTATTCCTAGTTGTTTCCGTGAAACTTATTTGTTCTATGATATGGTAGTATCAAATACCTTCGAGATACCTTTGGGAGAGTTAAGTCTTCTTTATGAGTATAGGATGTTCTTGATCAGGATTATCCGGGTCCTTGATTAATAAGTCAAACTATACCTTCAAAGAGAATTATGTTAACTTGTTATCCTCATCTATCCATGGCATGCTGAGATTTGTATACACACAGAGCTATATGTTTAATTTAAAACAATCAAATAAAATAATGAATAAAAAAGTTTTCAAGTTAAAATCCATTCTATAAAATAACAGACTAGCTTTGTGTAAGTAATTACAAATTCATTATTTGTTAATGTATGTATACTTCAGATTGCTGTAAGAATAATATAAAAAAATACAAATTTTTAATATTCATCTAATTTTAACCCTATAAAGCTTCATATTATAAATTATAAATTAGAATGGCTTTAATGATGCTGCAATAATGAATATTTACTATATTCTTATTAAATCAAAACTGAAAGACTGCTCCAAAATAACAATTTTTGTATGTGTATCAGATTTACATCTATATGAAAAAAATTTCCTGATCAGCTCGCTATATACTTACTTTTGAGAATATTCGAAAAAATTTACGAGATTTTATCTGCATCCTTATCCCGACTGCATGAATCGCAACTATCATGTTTTTGCGGTATAAAACGACTGCTATTAGCCAGAATTGTTTTTGCTTCTACTGCAAGTAACAAGGAGTAGTGTCATTTCCATTTCCAGTCACGAACCGAAGGTATCCCGCGATTTTTCCGAATCGCTAAGAGAGAAATTCGTTTCGCTACACTTGAACAGTACGTGACAAGCAAATTTTTCAAGCCCTATACGCATGCTTTACAGTACTTTTCAGATAGATTTTTACATTCTCTCGAGGACACTTTTTATTGGACGACTCTTTTACTCGTTATCGCGCACGGGCGCGCATCCTGTGGGCTACCCAATTATTAAAGGATTTATATTTTCATATTATATGTCCCTATTTATATACTGTATACGTATACGTATGATTAAGTAACAATGTTGATAGCATTTATATTTTTTCTGATAAGCAGTTATAGCATGAGCGACCCAAGCAGGCCCAAAAAAGGCGTTTTTGTCATAGGTGACAAAGTACTTGATACACGCACTGGGCTTGCAAATTATTTAGACGAGGGAAATAGTAAAGTACCTATTCGCCACCTATCTTCGTCGGTATACATTAGTAGAAATAGATTTCAATGAACGTACTCAAAAAGAAATAACTTTTTGAACAATCAATTTTTACGTAATTCTAAAGTAAAATCAAATTACACTACTGGTGCTATAATATTTTACATAAATATAATATTATACATAATGTATTGGTGCATGCTCTAAATATCATTTACTGCTTAGAAAATAAATTGATACGAAGTATACAAACATGATTACGCAAATCGTTGTTTTCTGTTTTTTTCATTTGATTACGACTTATTGGATTATCGGATCTACAGTTATATCTACAAATTTCCACTGCAAGCTCGTGGCTAAATCCAAAGCAGCTTTGTATACCGAACTAAAAATCGAGTTTGAGGATTCCAGGAAATTTTCATGTCGTGACACACGATCTATGTGTATCAGAGCATCAATAAGTCAGCAAGCTTTCAGGATGCTGTGAAAGCTTCTTTTCTTGATGAAATACGAGCTTTTCGGATACGGTACCCCGATACTGAGATAGGCACATTCTCTGTTCACGAAATTCGTCGATATACAAGACACCCGCACTATACCTGCATGAAATTCTCTCAGTACTATATTTAGATACGTTTTACGTATACGATCGAAAAATAACAATGAAAATCAGAATATGTTAATATCAGAAAATAACAATACGTTTCATTCGCTGCAATAGTATCTTTAGAATTTTGAATAATTTTATATATTCATTTGGAACGAAAATATATTTGATAAAGACTATTTTATTTTCAAACACTACTAATGCATGCAATGATACGCGAGAAACCGTACATTCCCATGTTGAATTGAGCACATATGTGCATGCGCATCGCATTGCGGTACGCTTGTATATAGAAGCTTGTGGTTATGGTTATTCGCGCATAATAACGAGTCAATGTACGTTTGTAATACCTCCAATAACGCAGAGTATTAGAGGGGACTGATTCGACACCAGGTTAATTAGCCAACAGCAAATACCTTAAGCGAATAATAAGACTGTACAAAGAAGAATAACATTTTTCTTTCAGTATCTATATAAGATAGTTAAAATGTGCTTCTTTCAAACCAGTTATGAGTAAAGTAATACGCTATAATATAGGGCTTTTATGGATTAAAAATTTGAAGCATTTAAAATCATTGTCTAGATATGAATGATGGACGTTTTACGTATATTCTCATACCGTATGTACACATAATCTTGTTGCGTGCCCGCAGACGTCATTGTACCAAGCGATAAAAACTATACTTATATAATCGAACAATTAAGCGAAATTATCTCTCGACCTCATTTTCCGTGTGGCGATTGGCTTTTCTTCGGGTCGCAGGCCAGTAAAACGATTCAAGTAGGAAAGTGGCTCTCGCGCACGTACACACACGTGATATTTTAATATCGGTATACGTCAGTAGCTCGTATAGTACAACAAAGTGACCATACGATCTCCAGTGAGCCGTGCTGTGCTTGCAAATGCGTCGAAGCCCCAGCTGCCTGGCAACCACTTGTACGTACGTGAACGCACTGTAGCCATATTAGTCTGTCTACTTCAAATAGCTTTATGTGGACGTCAAAGGTTTGAACATAATTAATATAGTATAATAGTTATGAATAATGGACAAGTTGACATGTTTAAAACTTGTTTTGTAATCATAACTTTGAATATAGTTCTCGATAATATATTGCTCTTGTAATGATACATCAGTGCATGTTTTAGGACAATTTGACGTTTTATTAAATCATCATTTGACAACGATTATTTATTAACTGTGAGATCGTTCTGTTTTCCGTATGATTAACTCTAATGCGTGACCTATCCCAAGTACCAACAGTAATTAAGAAGTAATGTTTTAACTCTATAATTATCAATTGTCACAACCACATATATCCTGTATTAATTTTCAATATTAACAATTATAATTATAAATAATATAATTTTATTTTCAATATACGAACTCTGGTCTTCATATACATTCATCAAAATATATTACTATACTACAATATATTCACAACAATATCAAATTCCAACCCCCATTTCAGAGCAAACAGTACCTCATTCAAAATGCATGACGACAAACTCGACTATCCCAGCAATACACCAAATATAACTCGCAACGTAGCGTAGTAGAAGTAAGCGCGCAAGCTCGTCGCAGCTCGTCCACCACCTATGTATATACATATATCCATCATCGCATAGAAAGAAGACTCAAGCTTCAGTTCTGCGACTTGCGCGCGCGCGCGTTTCGACAGGTGGCTCCGTGCAGCGAGTCGTGGTAGCAACTGCCGGCCGCAAGCTCGAGGGAGAGAGAGAGAGAGAGAAAGCGCGCGCAAGCTTTCCAGCCCCTGCGCCGACCCCCTGGCAGCGGCGGAGAAGCAACCCCCGATGCGGCTCACCGTTGGCTCTCAGTGTCAGCGCTTCCGCCGTTGCGTTTACGTGCCGCCTCTCGAACGAAACGCGAGCATCAACCACGCTATACTCATCGTTGCTTTTCTCTTTCGTTCGTCCCCTATACATAAAGTCTCGATTCACCACTTCTCCGTACCACATACTATACTGCTGTGCTTGCAAGCTCTCTCAACATGGAAATGGACCTTCTGTGCCTTGGCGCAGGCTGACCGATTCCGGGACGAACTACTTGTTACGCTTCGTCGGCTGCACCGTTCATCAAGACACCGTTTATTTCTTTTGCTCTTTCACTGCGAAGAGCAGGAGCTGTTTTTGCAAGAAATCTTTCGCGCGCAGGAAAAGCAAATTTTATCGTGTGCGCGAGAGTTTTCGGCAGCATATTTACGTCAGAGGCTGAGGATCCTGAAAATTTAACGAGCCGCGCAAACACACACACACACAACAGACTTCGATGGTGGGATGTCCATCGAATTTTCATGGCTCCCAGGCTGAAGTAGCGCGAGTGAAGTGAAAACAGCCGAGGAACCGAATCACATTGGATCTTTTGATGCGATTTATTTAACGCGTTGCCGAGCGATCTTTACCTTCTTTATTTCTTATTCCTCGTCGTCGTCGTCGTCTCACAGAAGAGGATATTGTGTGCTTTCGCGCTTGTGAGAGTTATAAATTTAGTGGCAGGATTCCTTCTGGGAAGCTAGCTGCTGCTGGTCCCGGAGTTACTGCACTGGAAGCTTTATTAAGTGAGTAAACTGGCCTGTTGTTTATTTGTGGGACGCGTCAGATTTATAATTGATGGCGTGGGCTTATAGTTGGAGTTTTGATAAAAAGCGCGTATTTGAAACTGATGGACGGCTTGTGGTGGATTTTTCAGAAGGTTATTTATAGAATTTTTGTTTGGGATAATTGATTAATTATACGTTATACACGAGCAAGTCGGCTGGAACAAATTTAATTGGATAAGGGTAATTACGCGAGAATGTGCAAGATTAGGTAAAATTTAATTATTTTTCTAACGCACGATAGAAAAAAAATGCTTTCAACGTAATGATCGAATAATTGATGAAAGAGCCAAGAGTTAGGGCGATTTGCGCAAAAGGAGGCAATCAATCCGTTTGTATAGGACCGACAAATCTGGACTACTAATAGAATTATATGTGTATATAATTAATTGTAGCTCGTATTTGGATTATTTGTTCGAATAAGCTTGTACGACTATTTTTGTATTTAATTAACTTACAATTTTGACGAATAAAAAATTGATTTTTGAGGGCACAAAATTTGTTCTGATTGAAAGAATACTGTGCAGAGATGAGAGATTGAAGAAAGATCGAAGAATCCACAAACTTCAACAACTTTTAATCCGTCGTTCACTTATCTTTTGGAAATCACAGCTTTCGTACTCATCATGAGCTTCCTCTTATTAATTCAAATATTGTTCTTTAGGTATTAGTGGTGTGTGAAGTTATAGTATAGGTACACATAATTAATATTATAGCATAATACAGCTTGGCGCGATAGCTCAAAATTTTCATTGTCATACAATATAGTGCTTTAATTTAGAAATTAGATATACATTATAATTTTATCAAGTCGAAAGTTCGTGCTTATTAGAGTATCATAATAATGAAGTCAAGTGAGTTTTCCATAGAAAATAAAAATAATAAAAATAAAAATATTCGTTCAAACTTTTGCCAAGTTTATTCAAGATTTAAATATTTTACTTTCTCGCAATATGTTATACCATATTCATAAAAATGTTATGCGCAACAAAGCTGTGTGGACATAGAATGTTCCATTTTTAAAATAAAAAACGTAACATTGCAAATCACATGTATCTACTAATATTAAATGTTTTATACAGTCCGATAAAATTTTAAGTACCGTAAAAGCAATGCACAGTAGTTTGCGATTTTATTTTAAAGAAAAATCTATACTTTATGATCTCGAGTTTGATTTCAAACGCTACATCGAATACGGCTTATCTTCGAGTCTACACGAAGCTAATTGCCGCAATTATACGCACAACGAATCGTTTACTATATGTAAAGCAAAAGCTTCCCCAGAAGCCAATGAGCTAGAAACATTGAAACTAGCTTTTTTCCACAAGAAATATTTTTCACAGAGTTAAAGCTCGGAGGGGGTGCTTATAAGCCCTCTAGAGCTTCGCGCGTTGCTGATTATCGTTGCGTAGAATATAACTTTCTTTCTTTCTTTTTTTCTAGGACGTCTCGCATATAAGGCGCATTCACATTTTACGACGAATTACCGCAGAAGAACGTATTCCGTTCGTTCCGTTTGTTTTGTCAGGCTTCCCTCGACCCACTTTTTTTTCTTCTTCGATTGCAGCCCAAGCGAAATGCGATACTCGCGCGACACCTTATACCACTCTATTTACACTCCTTTTCTTTTCGTCTCCTCTCTTTTCCAGATTCAGTCGTCGTCCCGAAAAAAGAATCTCGTTTTCGACAATCCCTTGTTATCATCGTCGTTTCGTTTTTTGTCCTGAAACTCAAAAGCTCTACACCGTTTCTTACATTGAAAATATATTACTGTACATTATTAAAT
>UCQR01003254.1:0-12039 GCA_900474235.1 Cecidostiba semifascia
ACCAAATGTGTAATTCAAAATATTTCATTCAGTTTATTATTAAATTTAATTATTTTATTATTCGTTCAAAATTCTTTTCGAAATTAAGTGTTTTTTTTAATTATATTCTTTATTTCCATATCCAGTTAAAATAATTTTTAACATTTCACCCAAATCCTTTGCATACCTTTCCAAACAGGAGATTAAATGGTTTTAAATTGAGATTTATTTAAAAAATTTCACGCATGTTATGGAATGCGCTGCTTTATATACGTCGAGTTAATAGGTTAATAAATTCTGCAAAAAACAACTTAATTAAAAAAGAGCTGCTCTCATAGTAACTCAACGTTAACTCTGTCGCCCTTTCGCTGCTCCAAATAAAGTTATCACGTGGATAAAAAGAAGCCCAATATTATAATTAAAATTTACTTTCAGCGTAGTCTGAAATTTTATAGACGACAGACACTCGAGGCTAATGGGAATGCAATCTTCCGGGTGTAGCGCTTATATACTCCGCGAAATATTAGATCACTCCGGCGAGGCAGAAAAAATAATTAAGCTCTCTCAACGCCTACGGACTATACTCGGTTACGCGGAGAGAGAGAGAATCATTCCCACCACAAAATGAACCTCTGCAAAAGCAGTGGGAAAGAAAAGGAGAACCAGCTCACGGCGAGAGCTCAAACGAGTATAAAAGAGCTTGCCGAGCAAAAAAAGCGAGCCAGTGAAAGCCTGAAGGGTGAAACTTACAACGGAGAGAGAGAGGGAGAGAGAAGCAAAACGAGCTTTAGGTAGCAGGGATAAGAGAATTGTCCTTTCAGCGCAAAGTAGAAGAAGAAGAAGAAGAAGAAGAAGAAGAAGCAGCAGCTGCTGGCGCCTATAGAGGAATGAGCCCAATATTGAAGAGAGAACGCAGAGCTGCAGTGCTAAAGGCACGACATTGTCCGCGCGCTAGCCAGGGTTGCGTGCATCCAGCAGCTCGGCCAGGCCGGGTTATTGCCCTTTGATAGTGCGAGAAGGGCGCGAGCCCGTTATCGCGGCCTGGCGCGCGCTTATGTCGCTGATAGCCTCTAGCGGCAGCAGCTGCCTCGGGACTGTGCGCGCCGCGCGCATTAAACTGTCAGTCGTCCGTATAATACGCGCCATTGGCTTTTCTCCCCTTTCTCCCACGTATACATGCCTCTTTCTCACTTGCTTCGTTCTCACAAACTCGTCTATATATAAGCTATCGTGATGCTTTCTCTCGCGAGCAAGCCGCGAATCCTTTGCTCTCGGTTATGCAACACTTCCCGACCTATAAGCTGCAGGAGGGGTTATGTACCCGACCGCGAGCTTGCGGTGAAACTATAAGCAATATTCGCGATCCTGTAGCTCTTCTCCTCTGTACGTGAACTTCCCTATGGACTTTTCAGCTACCGCAACGGGCCAAAGAGCCAACGGGGGGAAAAGAGGGATATAGAGAAAAGAATAAGGGGAAAGCATGAGCCATGAAAGTCAAAATCAATTTGAATGGTTCGAATCAAACGTAATCGACGGTACCTGTTGAGTCAGCGATTTCATTGACCTCTTTATCTCTTTCTTTATACTCCGCGGGGTTTTTTTTCCTGCTCTCGATCTCACATTTTATTTCGTATGTAAATCGTCGCGCACTTTTACTCTTGTAGGAGTAGGCGCTTTTCGGAAAACAATCGTGTAAAAGAAAAGCGAAGGCCGCACTTTGCTCTGAATTTGAAAGTGATGTTGAAATTCATCGGATTCTCAAATGTTTGTATACTGACTAAGGCTTTATCATGCATATTCTGCGTAAGACAGTATCCCGTGTATTTTAAATCCAAATTTGTTTGACTTTGCAAACAACGCGAGAAAAGTTAATTTTATATACCAGGCCAAACTGAATTTTGAAAGTTTTGGTGCTGCGCGTTGCTTTTGGACAAATAAACTCGACTCGTAAAAACTTCGTTGCTGCGTGAGCATGCTTTATACATTTTCTTTTTAATATAAAAATTTTACCATATCGCCGGTACGGAAGTCAGCTTTTACTGCATAAACAAGTTTACAGATGTATAGGCATGTATTCTTGGCTGGGCTATATTGTGCCTTATAGAACTTTTTATGACTTTAACTCGTTTGAGCTAGTAATATGTGTGATGGTAGTTTTATTTGAAACGTGCTATTTAAGATATTAATATGATTAAAGATCTGCTACAAAGCGCCACTAAAAAAACTCGATGAAAAGTAAATTACAATATAGTTACAATATACAAGAGTGGGGGATAATTAGACAGGGGTAAAAATATACACTTTGAATATCTTTTAATAAAACCCTAACAAAATTTCGCACAATTTGCCTTCTATATTAAAGGAATGAAGTAACCAATATTATATGGCTGCAACTTTGCCCATGTGATTTCTTAGAGATGTCGTGTGATTTTTAAGACCCTTCTAGAACTTTTTGAGTTTAAAAGTATGGAATGCAGTCTAAATATGACAACTATATAGATAACCATTGCTATATTCAATCTATAATCTAAATTCATCTAAGGCGCATATGAAAAATCAACAAAGCAAAAGTGTGCAGTTATGCCCCGCTCTCCCCTACTACTCCAAATAAATCAAGAAGACCATGCATCCAAGAATAGAAAAATATTTTGACAAGTACATGAAGATTAAAAGTTAATCTTTTTATTTGATAATATATAAATTCATTGTATATTTGGCGTATATCATCATCGATTCATCAAATAAGTAATATTTACCAAACAAAAGTGTGAGGAAATAATAATAAAATATTAAAAATCTACTCATGCCATCGTTGAATTAAATTATCATCGGTATTTGTAAAATCCTCTTATTATTTACATAAACAAGTATTAGTATTCCCGTATAGTGGATGTTTACCGTATCGTAACTGCCCCGCGGGTTTACTCTTGCTGATTTTAGTGGTCTTGTGTACAAGTTAGACGTGTATACACAATACTTTGATTCGTAAACACGCTCGTATAATATAGTAATTATTCTGTTGCAACCAGTATTGGTATTGTGGTATTAAAAACTAAATTTTCTTCTTTTTATCATATGATATTACAATTACCGTATTCGATTACTATTTTTCGGACTTAAAACCATAAAAAGTAATGTATATTAATACTTTAATTCGTTACGGTCATTGTTATTAAAATTAAACAATAATTATAATGTATGTTAAACGTTTGGATTGCAAATAAACTCAGTTTTTGTGGATGTACATAATCGAAGCCGGAAACAAGCTACGTATATTAATGTACAAAAAAAGAAACAGAAAAAATGGGTATATCCCTAGTTTAGTAAACAAATAAAACAAAAAAAGATAAAGGATGAAACGAGTAAAAGCAGTACGAGAAACGCAAAAAAATTATGAGGGAAAGAGACCTAGATATGAAAGAGAAAAAAGAGATGCACAGAATGAAAAAAAGCCGCAGGCTAAAGATGACATAGCATACGAAAGAGGCAAGAAGAGGCAGACACGAGTAATTAACTCGCTGGCGCGCGCCCGAGTTCGTGTTCACCAACAGTCAGGCATCAAAACATTGTTTGTGATTTTTTCCATTTTCACATTTTTTTTCGTGCATCGACGAGAACGGTTAACTTTTCTGTACATAGAGCCTGCGTTATAGAACCCAGTTGAACTTTTCACCGCAATTACAATAAAGTTATTTTTCCCCTAAAGCACTATTTTCTCATAAAAATGTTGCTTTTCATCCTGTTATGTGTATTTGACTGATGCCGGATAATATCAGCCACTGAATTTCAAAACATCATTTATTTTGATATCAAACAACAATGGGAGGCAGAGCCTTCGGGTCATAGAAAGATAAGTACAGTATTGTTTATAATTTTATATCTATTAGTATCAACAATAAAAGGAATAAATAAACACTTGAATTGTTAATGCGAAACTCATAAATAAACGAGTCTCTTCTACTATAATTATTGTAAACACACTAGATATAATGAAGAAATTAAGGTCCTAAATTAAGGTCCTAAAGAAATTTCAAAACAGATTATATATTATATAGTGATTATTTATTAAAGTATAATTGTATAAAACATAAATGATAACTACAAATAAAAGCTTGGGATCAAAGCCAATATCCCTTTATCATAATTTCATAATTCAAAGTTATCATAAAGTAATAGTACACCTATGGGGATTTAAAACAGAGTTAAAGTTTAAATTATATCTCAATATTTATATTTCAGTGTCAGTCGCTTTATCTGAAATTTCGAGCTCCCTCTGGTACAAGTCCAGAACTTCATAGCCAAATAATCGATTCTCTTGGGAACAGTGCTCGTACTTTTTCCCAGTATATAATACGTAGTTTCTTCAAGAGATGTTTAAATTTTTCTTCATAAACTTCATAATTTAATATCATTTCATCATCGTCAGTCTGAAAATTGAATGTTCCTTATTTGATTAAAAATGATGAAAAACGAATAAAAAAACTATAAAAGTATATTTCAGCTGACTCATGAAGGCGTGTACAAAATTTTAGAATATGTTTGAAAATTATTAAATGTTAAAATTATTATAAGCAGTAACTTGTAGACTCAGTTGCAGTTATAGCATGAGCGATCCGAGCAGCAAGCCAAACAAAGCAGTTTTGGTATGGGTGGTACACCACTATATATGCACTGCAAACGTTTTAAAGTGATGACCTATCTTCATTAGCCAGAGACGAGAGAGGCCAGTCCAGAACTACTTTGTTCTACGGCTACTATGGTTTAGCGCTCGCACACCGTCCGGGTGGTGACTCTTTCGCATTCGTGTTTATATTTTCTACATAAAATTATAGAATATACTCGACAAAAATAACAAGAATAAACAATTAAATCCGACGAAGAAAACTTTCTTTCACGTTGAGAAAGGTCCACAACTATTTCAAATACAAAAACATACTAAAAAAGTAATCATTATTCAAAGTTTTACGAGAAAAGTCTCTCCATATATTTAACGACCCTCGTAAACTTTGCTGCGTATTCTTCATGTATTAAACACTATACAAAACGACAGTTTTAGTAGGGTAAGACTACTTGGCGAAAGATTCATGAACTAAAGAGAAGAGTCAAGAATCTATACAAAAATTTTACATAGTTACATAGATATACAAGTTCAGTCTGCTAATTTTAAATTAACCCGTTTGAATTTGAAGGATTTCTCTCAAGATATACTCTCTTCAACTTACGACGATAATGTACTTTTAAATTGGTAGATGAGCTGATTCGTCTTTCTCAGGGTTTTATGTTGTTGGAAAGCCAGTCATAAACAACGTTAAGCCCTTCCGCGTGAAAATGCGCCCGATAATGGAAGCGAAAATGACCCACGAAGCTTAAATCTACCAGTGGTGTCGATTTAAACCAGAATGACTGGCTTCGCTCTATCCGTCCGAGCAGTCGGAGAAAGCCTTTTTTCGTAATACGTCTCTCTGATTTCCTGAAAAGGATCACGGCTTTAATCGCAGATCTTGATCATCTGTCTTGGCTGCTTTTACTTTTTCATGAAATTGTTGATGACATTATTCGAATTGCTGCTGTGATTATGCTTTTTGGTATAAATATATTCTTGAACAATAAGTCCCATGACTTTTGCTAATTTAAAAATGCATCTTGCTTAATAATTTTCATAGTTGTCATCGCATTGCTGTGCATTTCGTTTAACCATGTGATTGAAAAAAAGAAATTATGAAGGAATAAGGCAGCTATGGGCAAGAGAAGAAAAAAATGGGAAAGACCGATCGATAGTTGGCCCAGCAGTGGCGGCACAGAACGACTCGCAGCTTTATCCAGGAACCTATACCTCCGCGCCGCAATTCGGCCGCGCGCGCGGTTCCATAAAATATTACTGGGCACGCGACGATATTCGTCCTTCTTGCTCCCACTCTTCTAAAAAGATATGAAAATAACCGGGCAAGCGATCGATTTCCAATATATTTATCGACGAAGCTATATAAGGCTCTGACGCGTGCGCCACTCGAGAAAATGACGAGTCGACGGCCGTCGTCGCGACGCCTCTCTTTTTCTCTTCGTCAGTGCTTCGATCTCGTCTCTCTACTATCTGTCCCTCAGCTCTTTTTTATCCGGGACGATTTTTCGAGAGATCCACTCGATCTTAGTGACTTTGCATATTGGGAGACACATTGAAAAGAGGAGAGAATAAGAGGGAGAGAGAGAGGTACCAGACCCAGCACACGTCGGCTTGGATTCAGCGGACAAAGGACGTTGACGCGAAGGTATAAGGTATACCCTGTACGAGAGGGTTTCATGAAAAATCGATAATGCTTTAAATTTAGGAAGCGCTGCGAAACGTCTATTTCAAGTGAATCGAGAATTTAGAGCGTACGCTCTTAGGAGAGGCGTTAGCTGCATGTAAAAATGTTGTGAAATATTTTAAATTTCTGAACATCTCCGAAGGCAGACATTTATAATATCGCAAATGCGCGACCTAAAATTTCTGTAATACGAATAATACCACAATCTAGAAGTTATATTAAAAAAATTTATCAGATATTTTCATAAAATTTTCTGAAAAATAGCATATAGATTCTTACTGACTAATAATAAATAATATTCAAAACGCAGAGCAAGATTTTTCCTACAATTTCTTTATGTATCCCACGAGTATATGAAAGCGTGAAAATATATACTGAAGCTTTGTGGACCAATTTTCTTGCTAGTGCAGCACGCTCATGAATCGTCTTTTTAAACTTAAAAAAGCTACTAAGAAGAGAATAGCCAGCAGCAAAGACCCGAGTAAAGTTCGATGTGAGGGAATAAGGTGAGGCAAGTGAGGCGTGAAAACTCGGCCGATTTCCATTCCTTTGAACTATCGACGTGCAGTGTGGAAAAAGAGAGAACAAAGAGGCTAATTTCTCATGAGGTGCTATCGTGTATTTGAGCGAGCTCGATCGAATCGATTTTTAAATCGAATTTACTGGAGAAAGCGAGATATAAATTTCAATTAGTTTAATTGCAAGTCTACTTGACACTTTTTACATTCGCTCTTATTTGATATTGTGACAAAGGCAGAAATGGAAATAAAACGTTTTTAAAAATAAAATTAGCAACACTTAGAGCTCATTATTACTTATTATTTAAAAAATAGTTTTTCAGTTAAAATGTAGAGCAATTATTCATTTTTCAGTAGAAACCGTCAATGCATGGTCAGACCAGAATATCACCGGAATTCAGCAACTCCTGTTACAACTTTAAATTCTGTGAATCGTAATTTTATTTCATGTCATTACGCATGTAATACAATACTAATTTAAAAAATATATACCAATTATTCTGTCTCAAGTACACTAATTATTTTAACTCTACTGAGCTCATAATATCCTTTTAAACGCTCAACCTTCTTTACGAGCAATTTGGCTCGGTTTTCCTGCAAGAAAAAGAAGGAAAGGTGCGAAAATCGTGACCAAAGGCAATATATTCAAACCGTACTATAGGCGAATCTTTTCCTGCATCACTCTACCAAAAAGAGAAAAAACCCATTGAGGGCTTAAATGAATTCGAAGCTCAATTAAGAGAAAAGGGGCGACACTGTAGATTTGTGCTGAAAAATTCAATTCCCTATTCCATTGCTTTTTTCGTCCTTTCAATTGACATTTTCAGGACATAGTTCACGACGGAAACGGACAGTGATAACGAAGTGCTAAGAATAAGAGAGGAGATGGGAAAAGAAAGAGGCATCGAAAAAGTCGAACGTACCAAAAACGTTCTTTCAACTCTTTGATGAAACATTATCCGGGCGGAGCTGGAAGCTCGTAGATGAGCAGTTTTTTTTCTGGCATTAATGAAAGAGGGCGGATCCTCGAGGTTAAGCGAACATTAACCGAGTTCTCTATAGAGGCGAGCAGTTAACGTATATTTTTCGACTTTTTACTTTCTCATTTACTCAATTCGAATGAAGAATCACTGAGAAGAGCAATTTAAAACTTAACACTTTATGCAATTTAATTATACTAAAAAGTAGTTTATTTATTCTTATTCTTGCAAGCTTCTGCTGTAGAAATGTAAATACACATAATTCCGTAATTATAACTGAACGCATAAAAAAATGCAATCTAAAAATAGGACTAGCTTGGTTGCTGCGCGCACAGGATGCAGTATACAACAGCTGGTATGCTCATCAAGGAAAAACTGTCAAGCACAGCATGATAAGAGTGGCTTCCGACAAAGTTGTTAATTGAATTCTGGCTTTAAACGTATTCATAAGCTGAAATTTCTATTAAATTTACGCGTTCTATTAACCACTTCAAAGTGTACCCTTCAATATTCATTTTAATGTGTATAATCAATATTCTGATGTTGATTTTTATCTCAAAAGTTCAAAGTTGTTTTACGATACTTTCAATCACATCGTGCATTAGTAATTAATGCGCTTATCGAACATATCGATGTGATCAAAAGTAAAACCAGTCCAATCAACGCCTCTTCGATGACCCACGCCTCTCTCTCTCTCTCTCTCTCTATCTCTCTCTCTCTCTCTCTTTCTCTCTTTCTCTCTTTCTCTCTCTCCCTATTTCTATACATGCGCGCATCGTCGCGCTGGACATCGAATCGACTGCAGTGGTATCGAAGCTGCAGCCTTTCATTTCCTAGGATCGGACAGACGGGACAGCAGCAGCAGCAGCAGCCGATCGGAACTTCGTTACTTAGTCTAGTTGACGGAAATCAAGTTGCTATATAGCTCTCTATGTATGTATCGCGTGCAATATGTTACCCGCCGCGGGTCACGCATTTATACGCGCTGCACGCAAAACACGAGCGTTAGTGGTGGGCGTTTAATCGTATTTTCCGAGCGGGAGAAGCGCCTGAAAGAGAGTTGAAAAATTTCGGCCCCGCTAGCGCGTCGCAACAACAAGATCACTTTGCGCGCAACTTCAAAAACTTGAAATTAGATCAATCTCTGGAGCGTGTAGCTTGAGTGACAGTAAAATGTCGCGCAGCTATAGTGTGCAGAGTGCCCGGATCGATGTATACGTGAAAGTGTATAGAGCGACTGACGCGTGACGATGTCCGCTTTTTTTTTAAAGGGAGCCTTTTGACGAACTTTCGATATCGCGCGGTGTACAAAAGGGAAGTTTGGAATTTTAAAACTTGTAAACGCTGAGCTTGTACGAGTTTGTGTGTGGAGATTGATGTTTTAATGGGCTGCATGAAGAAAATTGATACGTAAAAGCACGTTGTTTTAATCTATTCCTCTCTTCAAAAAGTGATGACCGGATGCTTCAAAGCATTTGAGTAAACATCCGTGTTACATGGCGCTTTTAGATTATACACTTTAGTGCGTGCCAAAGCTATACGAAACTAAAATTGAGAGAAAATATCGTGTTGCAAGATAGTCTCTTTTTCATGCAAAAACCAAAGGTGTCTTCCGTTATTGTCTCGAGTTTACCGCGACATTTCGGAACGTTTGAGAGATAAACTACAGAAAAGTGATATTAGATTTAGACCTCATTTTAAAATCAAAATTTTAAGCTTATGTTGCTAAAATTTTTTATTGAAAACTGTTGAGTCAAACCTAAAATTAATTCTGGTTCGCGTATACGTGTAGACCGCGATACACTACAAAATAAAGCAGTTTTCAACTGAGCGTTCTCGCACTGCTGAAATCCTCCGGCTCTCTATTAGTACCGGCTAGAGAAGATAGGTGGTGCATAATCGCTTTCGTGTTTCCCGCATCTTAATCTGCGCGTCGAGTATACATATATAGCGGTGTAGAACGCCTATACCAGCTGCTCATACTTTTAATTTCAAGTTCTGTACAATGTTTTTGAAATTCGCTGTTAAGGCTGACTCATATTTAGACAAACATCCGATAATATTATTGGCGGTTTCGATCTAATCTGTATATTCTCGTGAACTGATCAAGCCTCTTCTATTGGCCACTTACACGTACGCTATTACTATAGTCACATCGAATTAGAATCGAGAACGCAGAGGACCCACGCACAGAAGCAGTATTAAACCAATCTGTAATAAAAGCAAAGGCACATCAAACTTTTAACAAACAAAAATAAGGAAAAATTTATTTCGTTGAACCAGTGATCTGCTATCAATAAAGTAAAATTCGGAAACCGCAGGCAATAACGAGTGCTCAAAGCAAACGTGCGCGTCAGTCTATATACAGTGACATTCCGCAAAGCCACATCTGCAGCGTGCGCAGCTTTGAAACTTGCGCTTGGAAACACGTGCTCGACGCGACGCAATCCATGCCAATGCCAAAGCAGCGATTATTCATTGGACTCGCATTTTTCCCCGCTCACATGCAGCAGTGCCAGCATCAGGAGAGAAGAAAAGTTTTTCCTCGCAGCCACAGGCCGTCCTTCGATTTTTATTAAAGCTCAGTATAGTCGTCCTCGTCGTCATCGTGTCTTCGTGGAAGAAAAAGGACAATATATGATGGAGGAAGTGGAGAAGATCCGCGCCGCGGAAATTTATTGTTGACCCGCATCTTCAAAATAGTCCGGAGACAAAGAGCGGAAGAGGATGACCTTCCGTCCTGGCAGTACGGAGACGCCGGCGTTCTCTCGAGTCCATATCGATTCCGTCGGTGGTCAGCCGCTACTACTACTACTAATACTCCTTCGAATCGGGAGCATCGAGAGTTGTCGAGAGCATGGCGTATAATGTCCCGTCGTGGCTCTCTTGTCGAGTATTACGAAATCTAATTAAGCTCGCCGTCTGTCGCGCGTCCTACACACACTGAAGATTGCTTTCTAGAGTCGTCGTCGTCGGTGCAACTGCTGCGAGTGCATAATGCATGTGCGAGAACGCGCGTGAGCTTTAATGCAGAACAGCACAACGAGACGCCTCGGAGTGTGGATTCTATTAACATAGCTTGGGCTTCTTTCTTATTTTCACTCACAACTGGAGTTACCGCTGCTGCTGTTGTTGCCGCGGCGGTGTTATGGTGAGCTGACACAACGCAAGGATTGTATTAGCTTTATTAATGTTACAGAGAGTACATATTATACGCGCGCTGTTTCATCATCTCTGAAGCTATCATTGGAAGATAATTCTTTTTTTTTCGGGGTGAATAATTTAATGATTGTAATTTATAAATTTGTGTGCTACTTTCAGTTATGAATAATAATGAACGCATATGTATTAGTTATAAGAAGATTCCGGGATTGGTTGTACGTTCCCGTTTAATCATATGGCGTATTTTGTAACTAAAGCAGAGCGTATACAGTCTAGACTGATATAATTACTGATTAAAGTTTCAAATAATGCCCTCTGCGAGCAGAGTATAAAATATTTATTTATCAATGCTGATAAGCGCATTTTATATAAATAGGATTTAAATTAAGAAATTCCAAAGTAGATTCTCTGCGCACTGTCAAGAATGAGAAATTAATCATATTACGAAAATTAGAATTAATCGCCTTACGAAACGCGAGTATACTCGAGAGATGTTAATCACCTTTTTACATCAATATATTATCAAATTTTAACTCTACTATATCACAACTAGAATCTCAATGAATGCACCGCCATATCTGAAACGAAAATCGATTCGCGTCACAGCAACACGAGAGATTCGCTATCAACCGATCAAAAATTCTTTTTGCCTCAATATCGCGCGAACTGACCTTTTATTTCGCGATATGCCATATCTACAAACGTTGATTGTAAACACCAAAAATAAACAAGTCGCATGTATATAGGATAAAAGCAATCTCGACTCTTTCGTCGCTGTGATTGTTGTTTAGTTTAACACAACAGCGCTAGTTTGCTCTTCACTTTATGAGGTCTGGCCGGTTGAACGCAGGAATTAGGTAGTTGACTAGAATCGAGAGGGAAGCTAAAGGGGGGCTAAAGGTTCGAGAACAATCTATAACAGTGACTGCATCCGAAATTGGAGCGTTTCGTCGCAGTATCTCAAAGTTTCCCTACAGCGACACTTATATTTCGAAAAGTATAAATTAGATGAGTCTGTGCGAGAGCTGACTGTTAGCACTTCTGAATTATATGTTGTGCGGACTCAAGCCATCTCTCTCTCTCTCTCTCTCTCTC
>UCQR01003255.1:0-14524 GCA_900474235.1 Cecidostiba semifascia
TCTCTCTCTCTCTCTCTCTCTCTTACACACTTGTGCAGCGCGTGCGTGCGTGCTCCTTAAAAAGTCTTACGAGCGCATGTGAATAAGAAGAGAAAAAGAGCGCGCTGAGGTCGCTGATTCACTGACGACCTCGATTGTATATATTATATACTTTAGCAGCGCGTGCGTTCGGTATATGAGCTTCGTTATTGCCGCGAGCGATATGCGTGTGATGCCTTTGATTCGGCCGGAGATATATTGTTTTCGGCTGATGAACTTTGACGTCGGCTTCCGGATGGTATTATATACACATACACCTGATGTGTGTTTATGTGGAAATGTAGCTCGATTAATCTGGCTGACCTGAATTTATTTTAAGAGATAATAATTCGGCGGTCGTTATAAAACGCACTGATGTTGTTAAAATGTCGTTTGCAGCAGGCGTGTTTGAGTGTATTATAGCCGTGGGATGGAAACCAAATGGATTAATAAGAATTACAGTTTTTATACTCGTTAGTAGAAAAATTCCTTCTTCCATATACTTCATATTGAGATCGTTTGCATCCCAACGAAAAGTCAGTTCGCAAAACCTGCCAATATAACCCAGTGATCTACATATCCCGAGTATACGTATACACACAATCCTCTCCTCTTCGCATCAATACAGCAGCAGGAGGAGCGTGAATCAGGTGTTTTCGTTCGAAACAATGCTCGCGCAAAAAGGCAAGAAAAACACAACTCAGACACAATGCTGCTCGCGCGAGACACTTTACTTGGCAGCTCGCGCATAAATAACGGAATCCTACTCTTTGGGTCCCGATCGAGATCGATATATAAAATCGCGCGAGGATACGCCTATATACTCCGTCGGCGGCGCTCTCGATCTGCTTGTATATACCTATACCTATACCTCTACTGCACATACGCGCGCATCTATACGAGTCTGGCATGTCAAAAATATACTCGCCGCGCGGCGCCCAGATATGCTAATCGAATGCAGATTTTCGCCGTTTTCGGCTATATGCAAGCCGCACTACGTCGAGCTCTCGCGACTTTTTATTTTCCCGCTGTAACTGTACTTACTCTCCTCCTGCGCGCTGCTGCAATCGCGTTTCGGCTTATTAGCGCAGCTGATACTGTCGTCTCTTTATAATTGAAATCCTATTAGTTCTGTCCTCGGTGTGTAATAGACGCTAATAGCTTGGAAGCTTGTATATCGTAATTGGATGAATAATATGCTGAGGCGCGATTATTATTATATGTAGGTATATCAGACATATACTACCTGTAAATTGTGTATAATATACATTGTATATATCGATATATAATCGCTTCTAGAAGTCGAAAGAAGCGCACACATCGATACGCCGAGTCACTGAAAATTGATTTCTTAATTGGGAATCGCGGGTCGTCGCTCCTTATCGGGAAACGATCGAAACGATCGCGTTGTGCGCGATGCATAAGTCGTTATATGACGCGATCGTTAATTAATATTATTATATATTTACTCGTATATACTTATACGCGAGAAGGTACCGTTGAAACGACAGCCACCTTTGCATAGGACTGCAGCGAAATTGATTTCATTAGCCGAAGTAGCGTTAGCTTTACAAATAAAATAGCTTTAATATAACATCTGAGTATAATCTAATCGTCACCCAAAAGAAGGAGAGGATATAAACCGTGAACTGAGCAAATTCCGCGCCTACGCGTTTGTATGGATCAGTCGAGTCATCAGGCGTGTGGGCGAAATAGATGCCATCTTTCGGTTGAGAACCCCGGATTTAGCCATTTAAATTCATGCGGTTTCGCGCGAGAGATGAAGATCGAGACTACCTACTACTTGTTACGTTGTTGCTGCTGCTGCTGGTGTTATATATTTGTTTTTTGCCTGCAATTTTTGAGTGCAGAGTTGGAAAAATTTTTTATTAATGTTTGACGATATGTTTTTATTAAATCAAAGTATACAAACACCTATATGCAGCTATAACTCGTCCCTGTATATTATAGAATCAGTATATAGGAGATCCCTCGAGGCTCTGATTATACATTATAAAAGCGTCTGAAAAAGTCAACACTGCGATTTCGCGCCTTATCAGCTCTGATCGATGTCGTTTAGCCCGCGGATAGTACGCGCAGCTATTTCCTCCGTTCGTATACACTGCATATACACACTGGACGACGACTTTTTCTCTCGACGTGCAGCGCGAGAACCTGATCTCGCCGCGTCGCTATACTATATAATATACTATTATTAATAGACTCCCGGAGCTTTATTTTCGACGACGGCAAACATGCGAAATGCTAATATTACCCTCGTAAATCATATTATATACCCCCGAGGATCGAATTTCAATATTTATATACGACTTTATCTATTATGCTTTTGCAAAAGTTTGTCGCAGACTATAAATACAAGACAGCAGCTCTATGTTTAGCCACATCGATTTCAATGTTACGAACAAACAAGCTCGTACATAATAAAAATGAATTTTTAAGCATATGTGCGCGTGGCGCTGTATAATAAGCATATAATCGGCTCGATTAAAAAGTCATCGAACGATCGCCGGGCAGCAACCGTTCGTCGTTGACCCCACAGAGACAATAGCGCGGCTGTATATATCGAGAGCCTCTTAGCGCACTAATTCCGTTTTCCTCTGGAATGCGCAGGAAAATGATGACAGCCAGGCGAGAATTCAATGGGTGCGCAAGCGCGGGCCTCGATTCCACCTGCTCATGCATATGCACACGCGATGTGACAATGGAAGCCTTGGCAGCGCGCGAAATTCAATTCGGACCTTGGCCTCCATTCCCCTCGAGGCTCCGCCGGGTCTCTTGAACTTGATATCGTTGGGGTCAAGTTCTTTTTTTTTTTGGAATTCGTCGTTTAACTGTTTTAGAAGAACAACTGTTTTGTGGTGCGGGCTAGAAAAATGGGCTGGTTTTAATGTAGCGCGAGACCGAAGTTATTAGCGTTTGTGATTTCCTGCGGCAACGTATAGTTAATTGCTATACTCCCCTTAATAAGGAAAACTTCTTAATAAGCCGGTAAACATCGAGCGGACGATAAGAAAATTAATGCGGTGCTTAATATACATTGCCTTCTATTAATAACATTGATATTTTTAGGGAGGAAGATAATTTGTTTTTCTTTTGTTTATACACGGTAAAAACTTTTATTTTGTAAAAATTCCAAAGTATACAAGTCTTTTTTTAGAAATAGTCTAATTCTTAAATACGAGCCTCTTAATACTTCCTGTGTGCGCTCATGAGTACGGTGCCCATCGACCAGGACGCCCTGATGATCTTGAAAATTCAATTTCATACCTCAAGAAAAATATACGAGATATTATCCGACGATTTATTATAATTAATTCATTACCGATGTGAAGTTCTCCAGCGACAGTATCATTATCCCGGCGCTGAGCTGCTCGGATTTGCAGCTCCTCTGGATTATCATTAGTAAAATTCTCCGAGTTTTTACAGACAACAGGTACCACTGCATAAAGTGCCTGTAAACTCAAAGATTCTCAAAAACATTCACAAACGCGTTTGATGGGATGAAGCGGGAAAAATAATGAGATAGACTTTACGTGGTTGTATGGATTTTACTGGAATAGTGGATAATTTGCTCGCCGCCGTAATTCATGAAGAACACATGAGTCACGAGTATGATGGAAGCCAGGAACATCCTGATCATGACCTTGCCGCTGCGAATGTTGTATTGAACCTGAATGATTGTATTCGTGTGATATGTATAATCATATAGCGTTACGATGACAAGGATCATAATAATTTACCCCAAATATGAGAAAGGCGAGACAAACCAGGAGGTTTAGCTCGATTATAAAGAAGAATCTGCTGAATAACCGCACGAGCAGGCGAACTCCTCTGAAGTAAAAAGTAGTATAATAATAAGAATTTCTGGTTTTATATCTTTGTGGTAAAAATAAAATTTCATTACGTACTTGATAGCTTCCTTATGCTGATTCATTATGGTGTACATTTTCGACAATACGACATCGTCTCTCAATTCTCCCGACGAAGTTAGCTTACACGAAATTATCAATCTTTTCAATCTATAACTGTAATATAACATAATGTCACCTTCTCTGAGACCTATAACTCTTGTATATTGGATAAATTCCCAAGTTATGCTTACCCCACGATAGCGTACATCCCGCAGATGTGTTTGAAGCTGCAAATATACAAGGCCATAACGACAATATAGGCGAAACCGCCATAGAAGATACCAAAACAGCCATGCGACAGGACCTGTAGATGACGCATGTGTTCGTTAATGATCCAGTCTTTCGAGTAGTATGGAAAAATCCTCGAATAGTCCCTCGAGGCGGCTTCATCGCTAATCAGAGGTATGTAGGTAAGCATCAGATAGAATGCGTAACAGCTGATGGTTATAACTGAAAATTCAAGTTGGGATCTGTTGATAATGTTTGCGTGTAAGAATTGATTGATCTACTGCTTACGCATGAATAGAAACGTCAGGGACCTTCCCTCGTACGAAAATTCGGAGAGTATTTCGATCTCCCTTGCGTCTGTCAGCGTTCGCCAGTCTGCTGAAATTTTTCTGTACAGGTACTTCACCTGGACATGACAAAAAAAAAATAAAAAATGATTGATAAATCAATCGAGTATAAAATTCTTATAACGTTCATTTTCGTTGCTTATACCAGATGATTCCTTATGCTGAGCATAGTGATTTGGGCAAAGCCGCCCAAGACCATCACAGCACCGACTAAAGTCTCGACGTACGTGACGATGTCGTTGTTAGCGTCTTCGATAAGGCCCAAACCCTATGGTATTTCGTTTTTAAAGTGATTTCTTTCTAACTAACTGTATATTAGAAGAAGATGATTATTTACCAAGGGTACTATCGTGGAAACCAAGAATGACATGAAGAGGCAGTAAATCAAGCGATTGACGAGCTTTGAATTGTAGGGCCATATCCCACAGCAGTTCATGAGAAACTTTTGAAGTTTTACGTACGGTATACTTAAGTCAGGCTCCTCCATACTACACTTTTTGCTGAGCTAAACCGACGGCCAACTAATTCTAGATGTCTTCTTCAAAGCGTTCTTTCGTGGCACTGATACTGGGTGTACACGTGTAGAGTGCGTTTATGATGTGCGGCGCAACTCGTATACCCTTCGCTCCTAATGGTTATTACTCAAGTTTTACGATCCTTACAAAGGCTGGTGCGATTAGCTGTTACAGAAGAATTTAATTGCGCAATTAATCAGTTAATGAGATGAAGAGAGCAGTTACCGCCGCTGACTAATGATGTTTCATTATGGTCTGCAGTTTCTTTACTCAAGTCTATAATGTTAAAAGTTTGCGGCTTTGAAAGAAGTTGAATTAATATCGCTGTATTATTCTGTTTACGAGGAATAGTGGAAACTATTGCGTTATATTTTTAGACAGCGGTGAGAGAAAGGTTTCAGAAGTTTCGCATATGTACAAAGTTATATGTATCTCTTTTATTAAAGAACGCTGTATTTACAAACAGTTGGAGCGTTTAAACGAATTTCCAACTTTAACAATTCACAATTCAACCGAGTTTACAGTATCTATAATATCTACATAATAACATATGCATTCAACTTGGGTAATTAATGCGCCAAGGACGATTGACCTTCTGCGTTGTCAGGAGCACAGTGGCCAAGGACCAGGAAGCTCTTATGATCTTAAACCAAAGGGAATCATAGATTAATAAAAATAAAGCTCGTATAATACAAAATTCAAGGTGAAAATTACCGATGCGAAATTCTTCAGCGATAGCGACATATTCCCAGCCATCAAATAATCAGGCTCTGAACTTCTGCGCATGATCATGATCAGGATTTTCCGAGCTTTGGAAGATAACATGTACCATTCCATGAAGTACCTGAGATTAAAAAGAACGTTGAGAATCAAATTGATCCCATCAATGGGTATAACTCAAAGCAAAAACTCACGCGGCATATTGAACGTCGGCCGAGAACTGCATGACTTGTTCTCCGCAATAGTTCATGTAGAACACGTGAACAACGAACATCATAGCCATCAGCAACATGCGGATCATTAATCTGACGTTACGCTGGTTGTAGTTAACCTGTAATTGATTCAGGGAACTTTTTACACCTCAGTGGAAAACTCATCATACAGCTGAGCACTTACGTCGAATATAAGCAAAGCCAGGCATAGCAGGAGACAGATTTCCACTATGAAGAAAGTTCGACTGAAGATTCGATTGATCAGCTGTAGACGTCTGGAAAACGATCGTCAGAAGGATATTAAATGATTGATGTTCACGCAAAGCAGATAAAACTAACAGCCTAAAATCAAGTTCAATATCACACTTGATAGCCTGCTTGTGTATGTGGATGATCTCGAGCAAACCAGGAATGACTTCCTTGTCATCACTGAGTTTATCTATTAACTTATCCTTATTCTTCACCGTATTCTCCAATTTGTACCTGAGTAGAGCATTGATACTTTATAGACGTTGAAAAATCAACGTGTCAGTACTAAAATCAATGCTGAATACCTGACGATCGCATAGAGGGCACATACATGCTTGACGCAAGTGATGTAGATGGCCATGAAGGCAACGTAGGTGACACCCCCGCAGAACATGCCAAGACCAGCGTGTACGAATACCTGGTGGAGACGAAATTCTTTGTTCAGTATCAGCAGATTCGTGTAGTAGGGAAAAGTGTGGGTGTAGTCTTTGGAGGCATCTTCGCTGATTATGATGGGGACGTAGGTCAGAGCCACAAAGATGAAGTAACCGGGAATCATACACACTGCAATTTCGGTTGGCGATGAAACAACTGTAAAATTCACATCTCGCGTGTAATAAGATAGCAAATGTATCCGTACCTACGTATAGGATTATCTCAGCCTTTCCCTTCACCATAAAAGATTGTAAAATCGCGGCCTCCTTTTCGTTCGTCATCTCTCGCCAATCTCTCCGAATCTCATCGTACAAACTCTTCACCTGAGTGTACAAATATTCATGTACATTATACATTTGACATTAGTTGTAACTCTAACTCACCTGCTGTTTTCTGCAAAACAGGACTATGCACTTGGCTAGGGCACCAAAAATCACAAACAGAGCCACTATCGTCTCGTAAATGATCAATAACTCAGTGCTCCACTCTTCCCCCAATCCTGCTGCCTTCAAAATAAATGTCATCTCATATCGTAATATAAACGATTATCAAAATTTCATACAAGCTGCTCACCATTGCCACGAGAAGCGAGAAGAAGGAGATAATAGCGCAGGAGAAGCAGATCCTCTGCGTGAGCTTGCTTTGATAAGGCCACAGACCAAGACATGTCAGTAGATATCTGTGCGGAAAGTCGAATATATTCATGTTCTCCTGGTGGCAACATCCCTCTGCCTTGGTATTCTGTCGTCAACTGTCACTCCTTTCAATGTTTCACCATTGAAATTTGATCGATTCATTAATTAACGACACTTGCTTCAAAAACAACAGCCATTCAACTTTGCCTCTTAGATTAAATTATCCAAGCATGACGTATATACGCAGCGCCAAAACTTTCTCATTGGATAACATACATATATCCTTCCATTAAGCTATGTATACACATACGCATACATACAACCGGTAGCCGGCATACAAGAGGTTGGAAAGCGCCGATTCATCGCAATCGCATAACGGAAATCGGCTTTTGTTGTGGCCAGCCGCGAAAATACACACCTGCTTCAGCATCAGAGTGTGGACTTGCAAAATATTTCGTTAACGGAACACGACGGAAGCTGCGCGTTACATTCAAGGACGCTGGAAGCAAGCGAGTTATGTACCGCTGCTGCGAGTCTTTTTGCTGCTACTGCTGCATACACGATGGAGAGGAAAAAGAGGATGACGAGGTGCACATACACAGGCTTTTTGGGACACCATCAGATCTTTTTCTGCGGTTGACTTGTGATGAACTGCGCTTTACGAGGGTGTGACTGCTCGATCATCAAATTACTTGTTATAAGCAAAGAGAAGAACTGAGCGCACCGTTGCATCGAGCATATAAAGCTCTCGAGGCAAGGGTGCGACTCATCGATAAGCCCTTCTCTCTCGTTCTCTCTCTTTCGTGCTGCCGCAGCGGTTGACCTCGCCTCGAGAGGGTCAAAGTCAACGAACTCGCGTCCTCACGTTCTCCCCACAGTGTCCAAGCCGAGGACTAGGAGAGGAAGACTTCGTTATGAGACCGAGTCGGGCCTTTATTGCGCGACGTGTACACTTGCGGCTCTATGCAAATGTGCGACGCTGAGCTCCTGCTTAAGGTAGTGTCGTTGGAAATGATCTCGAAAGAGAGAGAGAGACGGAAAGGTGTTGACGAGACGAGAGTTGATATGGATCTGATGGGATGTTGTTGTCGCTGGTGAGACGATTTTTATTCTTCTTCTTTCATAGGGTTTGGAATTGTTATGTTGAAATGTGTGGGATTGGGTTGAGTACGTTGACGGTTCGAAATTTTATCAGTATTATAGTGAGTTGACGTTTCGTTAGCTTACATTTCATGATTGTTTTGCAAATGACTATAAAGTTTTCAAATTCTTTTTTTAAAGAAAGATTCATGTATTCGTCTTCCAATTCAAAGTTCACTCAGTAATAAATCATCTTATTCCATTGCGAACGACGATCCGATTTTCCCGTTTCCAGCCGTTGATAATGCAAACATCCAGAGCACTGATTCGCAGGTGGTAACCGAGTCGCGACGATACAGTCGCGTTTCAAGGTAAAGAAGGCATTCGCTCGCGCGTCGAGTTTCCTCCTTTGTAGCGCAGGTGGCGTTAGCGAATCGGAAAACTATCTATTCTTGTGTAATTTTAATATACTCTCGTTTTTCATTCAAATTCCGCTTTGACATTTATGAATGAATTCGACGTACGATTTTCTCTGCTTAAAAAGTCAGTACACCACTTGAATTTAAGATATACTTAAATTTCTTATACACAATCGTGATGTTTTGATCTTCAAAAACGACCTGTTGAATACTCAAATAATTGAAAAACCTCAGGTTAAATTTTCAACTAAATAAACTCGTCACTTTAGCCACTTCCCTCTATAACAAGCAAAGCACGTTGCACAGCTTAATACGTGAACCGGGTTATCATCGTTCGACTGCGTCCGCCGAGTCTGGCGTATCGATTCGCTAACGCATATACACTCGCTTCGTTCTCTCTTGGGCTGAATAAAAGCACGCAGCTCTCGTATTTTCATTTTATCCGTATTATGTGTACAGCAGGCGGTTCTATTACTGCAGATATAGCGTGTGTGTGTACAAACTTCGTTTTTTGTTCACGCTTTTATGATTATACAAGTAAACTTGCTCGAGGGAAAGAAGGTAATTGCTGATTGGAAGCGACCGAGTTCGCGCTAATTGTAGCGTTATACTGCAATCTCAGTTTTTTTTTTATTTATAGCGGGTGAAAAATAAAGTTTTGTCTTATATATGCTTCAGATAAACGAATATAACTTTAATAATCTACTTTCTGTTCTAAGCGCTTTGAAATCTTAGATAAAACTTTTTTTTACAATTACTTCAAAGTTGTATAACTACGAAACATTCAATAAAAATTAACGTATAGACATCAATTGCACACAACAAACAGATCCTTCTCTGAAATCTCTTCACGCGGATCTATACTTCTTTTCAGCATTTTATTACAGTATCGCTTATCACGTCTCTTCAAATCCTATCATACCAACAAAACGTCATTATCTAAAAACGTTAGCAAGAGCAGAAAACCTTATACCGAGGTTTATGGCTGCATAGAGAGCGAAAAGCAACCCATTGATAATGCACGACGTCGAGGCATATCGATCCTCGGCAGCCGACGGTGCCGCGCCGGCGCTTCCGACTCTGGTTCCCTGCACTGGCCTGGCTTCCCCAGCAGACATGGTTCTCCACTGACTATTCGAGTTTGAATTTTCTGGTAAGATTTTGGTTTTAGAGAAAATTTGAGGGTTTGGAATGTGACTGGAGAAGAAAGTTGTGAGAGTCGAGAAAATGAATTCTCAAGACGAGAGGGAGTTTAGCTGAGGTGTTATGGCGTGGGAGAAGTAGGTATTGATTACCGGGCTAGCCGGGGCCTCGTGCTTCTTTTCTTTTTTCTTTCATCGACGCTGATATGTCGATGGTATATTCTGGTACAGTTGTTTGTTCTGGAGGATGTTTTTATGGTTCACGGTTCAGTAGAAGTTCGATTTATAGTACCTGTCAGGTTAATTGTTTTCTTGATGCTAATCTTTACATTTTATTACTGAAAACGCGGTTAACGTGGTCATCAGACTCTCATCAAAGTTTTGATAAAATTTTCTGCTGATTAAACCATTTATATAACGAACCATGGCCTCTTTAGTGAAAGAAAAGGAGGTAGACAATGTTCAATCCCTTATTAGATTACGTAAGCTCATATAACAATGAATTATAAAAAGTTCAGATTAATTCTTATTCGAAAAGTTTCACAGCTCTGAGGATACTGCAGTGATTTTCAAGTTCAGGTTCAACGATCTCGTATAAATACACTCGAAACCCTATATCACATACACACACAGACATACATGTATACTCGAAACGACGGACGCGAGAAGCTGCAGCAGCAGCGAGTTACTGGGTCACGCATACATCGCTTTTTTCTCCCTTTTTCGAACAGCCATCTGCACAGGCTCGCACTCTCACATCACACACGAGCTTTGAGGGGCTTTAAACTATATTCGCTCGTCGCCCATTTCTCTTACTTTTACTTTTTTAACGCTGGAGTTTGTCTATGTATATGTATACTCGTGGCTGCGAGCTTTCCTTTTCACTTCGATGTTATATATGAAGGCTCCGTTGAAAGATATTGCATTTTATGTTTTTAAGTATACGTTTGATCTTTCTGTTATATTTAGTTCCGGATACACTGAGAGAAAAGTTTGGTAGTTCCAATTCAATTAAATGATTGATTCAATACATGTATTAGTTGATTCTAATAAAATATATTGATTGGCATCCGGTCAAATTTTGTTACAATAAAAGATAGACGATCAAAAAAATATTTAATTGATAGAATAAAATATTTATTGCAATGATTAAATATTTTATTTATGAAAAAGTATAACGAAATAATTAATTGAAGTAATAATGGATTTACTAAAATCAATGCATGTATTATATAGGCGTTCTGAAACGGATTTATTTTGTATAATTAATTAAATTTTTTTCAATTTAGCAGATTTAATCGATTCAATAAAAATTTCATTGGAACTACCACACTTTTCTCTCAGTGTAACCGAATGATTACTTGATTAGTTTTACGTAAACAAGTGCGCAAGGCTAGATGATTCTCGCACGAGAGATCTTTATCACAGTATATATTATTATATTGTTGAAACAACGCTAACAAGTTACTTAAGTATAGTAATTTGCTCTAATATACCTACTGATTTGGATTGCGCGTGAAATATATTATCTTCGATCGACGTAGAGTAAAAAAAGGCTATATTTTGCGCATTGCAAACCATGCTTAAAATTGCTACTTGCAGAAATTACTAAAATTGCACCTAAACTATAATCCTAAAAAATAGTGAAACCGTAAAAGCAAATTCTCCCTCTCCACAGACCTACAAAACGTCTCTATACCGTAGTACGTTTACAGAGCGACAGCTGGATTCCGCACACTCCTGCGCGTCGTTTGAATACCGAACTCTCCATCTCCCTCCTCTCGCGTGTATTCTAGAGAAAGAGGGAAAACGGAGGGTGACGGTCTCCACCTCCACCTCCTCTCGTTGGTTACACGAACGACTCGTCCCAGCACGCACGTGGCCCTGACCTTGTCTATACTCTCGTGTGTATGTGCAGCAATAGCCTACCCTTCCTTCCTTCCTTCCTTCCTTCTCTTTCGGCCACCGATTCTGCATCACAGCCAAAGAGGGAGAGGCAGATCGCTTCCGGGGAATCTCTTTGACCGGAGCCAACCCCCCCTCTCTCTCTCTCTCTGCTGTTATAAGCGTGCGACTGTATACGTGTGATGGTGTGGGGATTGTTTTGACGCGTCGACGCTGCAGCGTTTATCGGTTTGGGTGTGAGAGGTGCGGCGAGAGAGAGAGAGAGAGAGAGAGAGAGAGAGAGAGAGAGAGAGAGAGAGAGAGTATACTATATAATACGCGACTCTGTCGCGCACGTGACGTAAGGCTATACTTATTATAGGAGCCGGTGACCCCGAGAGACGAGAGTTCGTTCTATTTTTAGAACGTTTGTTTTGCTGCGATCGTTTATGTGTGTATGTGTGTGCGTCTGACTAGACTTGGTAGTTTCTACTTGCGATTGTCGTGTTTTTATACGATCGATGTTTTTCTTTTTTTTTCTCTTTATTGGAGATAATGAAAAAAAGAGTTTGAATATGCTTTTCCATAAACAATCTAGGGAGAAGTACATGCTAAAAAGGCAAGTCTTATTACAAAATATGGGATGAGCGATTAGAAAAAAAGTGCAGCATCTCGGTGCAGGCAGCCGGTGGCTCAATGAGTGTCAGGCTTGCAAGTCAGAGATTCAAGGTTCGCGCTTTTGAGTCTCGTTACTTTTTAGATTAATAAAAACCGTAACGGTACACCTTGGTGAACGAACCTGTTGCTTCAGTTATTGGCATACTAGTCCTGGCGCAGCCACTGATGGAGCCGTGGGCCATCAAGGTCCAAGGGTCCATCAAGGTTTTTCTTAGTTTCGGAAATTTATATTGAAAAAGTAGAATTTCCGAAACTTCAATGATTTTTCAACGAGAAGCAATGCATTTTACAAAAACATGTATTAGAACACTTTCCTCTTAAATTTGTACAAAGAATTGAAAAAAAAAATTTTTGGAGCGGAAAAGTGAAAATTTTGGAAAAATTGTCCGGAAAATTGTTTATAACTAATTTTTGCACCGTTTTAGCGCAAACACCTTGCCGATTCGGATTCAGAAGGTCAAAATAGGTAAGAAAAACCTTGATGGACCCTTGGACCTTGATGGCCCATGGCTCCATGCATGAGTGCCTGTGCCAGGACTATACAGATAATAGCTCTAAACAGCCCTTATATAGGTACTGATATACGTACTATCAAGAATAAAAACATCGTTTCCAATCAACGATATGCAATCAACAGGATCCGACCTACAAAACGAAATCTCAGCTCGAAAAAAAATTCCGATACGTCGGAAAAGCCATGACGTCAGCCCAGAGAGAGAGAGAGAGAGAGAGAGAGAGAGAGAAAGCCCTTCAGGACCATTCACCCCGACACCGCACCCATCCATTCAGCCATACATACTATCAAGCCACCCCTTCCCCTCCTCTCTTTCTCCTCGTCTTCTCCCCCGCATCGCCCCCCGAAAGAGAGAGACAGAGAGAGTGAGAGAGAGAGAAACGACTATACTTCTCTCTCTCTCTCTCTTTTTGCAGTATACGTATATACATATATACATATATACCTACACACAGCCGTACAACATTTCACCTGGTCTGAAAGGGGGGAAGGTAGGGGGAGACGCGGCCAGACACGACCTTTATCTGTCTAGCTCCCGCGCTCGGAATATCCCCCGCGACGCGTGAAGTACCTACTTTGCCACGAGCCAGTCCCTCTCTCTCTCTCTCTCTCTCTGGGTTGGTTCGTTCGGAAGGTCGAGGCTGCAGCCGAGTTTAATCTGGGTCACGACCTGTTTTTCACTGCGAAAAATACGACCAACTATTGGGACTTTTGTATACCAAGCGCTATTATATAGCTCATGTTCAACGGTATACAATTTTGTGAATGAATTGCTATAGATTACGTTGCGTAATATTCTGATGAGGCCTTTGACCTATATTGACGTTGCGAAGAACGAGTGTGTAGTACTTATTGTGACTGCATCGAAGATGTCCGATTGTTTGAGCTTGTTGCTTGTACATAATGTAAACGAGGGTTGACCGCACGAACAGCCGGAAATCACAACAGGCACCATGATGTATTAGACTTGAAATCGAGTCGAGAGAAAGTGCAGCCACTTTCACTCCCACAAGGCTCAGCAATATTGCAAGCCACTCTCGAAATAATCCAAATAAAATGTAATGAAAAGCAAAATTATGAGACAAAAGACAAGTCCTTCGTACAATTCTGATTTATTCTTAAATAATCATTACTCTCGCTACATTATATATTTTAACTTGACAATCAGTTGAACAGTCGTACTATATGCCTCTCGTCCTCGTGAAAATTAAAAGCTGCATGTTTGCGCGTCTATTATTATAGTCGCTATACACCTATCGACCTCACTATTTTTTTTTATAATAACATTGATATAAGGCCATAAGTGAATGAAAATTCTATATTATAAATTTATTATAACACTCAGTAGCGCATCGTATCAGCTACACACCTATACCCTACGCGTATACATATAAATCGTCATTTTCTTTTTTAATAATAATTCATTATTAATTTTTTCTTTCTATCTCGCATCAACGTGATAAAAGTCCGCTGTCGAGGCAGTGCTCCGGCTTTTAATGGAATCGTTAAGGGTCGC
>UCQR01003256.1:0-11880 GCA_900474235.1 Cecidostiba semifascia
TATTAAAATGTAAAACGGATATTAACAAAAAAAATAGACATCTTTACTCGATTCTCTTCTCGTGTTCGTCTGCATACATAAACGCGCGAACATTCGAGAGAATAAAGAGAAAAAGAGAATCTCAACGAGTCGTCACGATTCCACCTAATTGAATATAACAAGACCGAAATTTCGCAAATCAAAACTGTCGCGTCGAAACAAAAAAAAATTGGCGCCTCGGGCGTCTCGTCGATTTTGAAACGTCCGAACAAAAAGTAGATACCCACCTGTGCCATTCATGAAAGGCGTCATTCGATTTTCGAGACTCGCGTGCAGGCATGTCGTTTAGCCGGCGATATAATGGACGAGTGTAATTTTATGCGTTTCGTGAATCACTTTTAGCGAAATCGTATATGCTTTTGTGAGGAATCGCTCGGTTGTCATGCGCGGAATTAGCAATGATGTGGATGGATGTGAGAGCTTCACTTTCATTGTTATTTTTGAGCAAGTGTGAGGTAAAAAATAATTAATCCAGTAGTACTATTCAGAGTTTCTTTCTCTAATACATCGATAGACGATAGATCATTGCGCAATTTCTCGGAGAACTCGGTAGTAGCCAAATAAGGCATTCGTAGAAGCAGTGGCTGCACCTCAATTTTTTTTCTATAATTTACCATTAGGACGCAAAACATTAGTTGCATATAATCGACGTGACACTATTTTGTTCGTGCATATACATATAATTTTTAACGATTTTTTTGTACAGATGGAGAAGCTGATCTCGAAGAACTACTTCCTGAACATGTCGGCGAAGGAGGCGTTCAAGGCCTACGTCCGAGCGTACGACTCGCACCACCTCAAGCAGATATTCGACGTCGAGACCCTGGATCTGACTAAGGTCGCCAAGTCGTTTGGATTCACGGTACCACCGGCCGTCGATTTGAGTATCCTTTTTCGAAAACGAACATATGATATATTATTTAAAACTTTCAACAATCCTTCTTCCGATTCATTAAAAATTGACGGATTGAGTGCTAAACTGCCAAAAATATACAGTGATAACTTAGTTCTATGGTCACAAAGTATAATGTGTCCCTCAGCTCTCAACCTGTTAAATTTCCCTTTTCAATCCATAGCTTACTTCCAATACATGTCCCCAATCAAAGTCTCTCACATAAATCACACCATCCACACACTCACATACATACACAGACGACTTGCAAAACTTTTCGCAAGTTTCGAAGCCAAGGTCACACGTACGCGACTCATTATTCCTTAACGAGAAATCAACGCAGAAGTGGGAGTGAGCAAGGATTCCCGACCGCGTAAACGCCTCGGCGGTGGCGGCTATGGCTATTTCAAGGGCCTCAACGGCGAGCAGCCCGGAGCTGCTAGACGAGCTGAGCGAACCAAGACCTTCCGTCAGGTTGGTAAACGCAATCACGGCGACAGAAGGCAGTTCGCCCGGTGAGGATCGTCACAAGGAATGCAACGTCTATAGGATTATAATTAATTATATACACATGTGTGTTGCACAAAGAGAGAGAAGAGCTGATAATGAAGATCAACTTTTGTAAAGAAAGTTTGTTGAAGGGGAGATATTATACGTGCTCTATTTTTTGCTGAATAAAGTATAATACGATGTTTGTACAGTTAAGTTGTCTGTTTTTTTTTACAAGTTGCTTTTTTACACTACTCAATTTTTCACGATTTTTTTTTGTACAGCTGGAGAAAGCGCGCCAAAAGTTTTTTCTACAGTTCAGTACATACATCAATTGGATTCAGTAATTTTTTTTTCTTCATGCAGAGAAAAAACCGTTCTCATCTCCATCGCACTCATATTGTCTTCTTTCCGCTCTCCTTTCCATCACTTCGTCCATATATCTACACTCATATAACTATACACCTCCCGAAGCAAGGCGTTCACCAACAGACGAAGAAGAAACAGTCACGACTCCCATAAATGGAGCTGCTCGCGAGAGGCTCCCATCAACAATTACGAGACACCTCTTCATATCTCTGGATATACGTTCGTCTCTCTTGATTTTTAATAGCGCCATACCGACGACAGTGTGGGCGATTTCTTGACTCGAGAACGAGAGGCATTCTGGATTTCGAGGTCGAGCAAGGACATCGACTGCTGCTTGTGGATTTTTTTTTTTTGCACAAACTTGCGCAAGCTCGAAAACACGTGTCGTTGAGAGACGCTGTTATGGGGTGGAAAAACGTAGGCGATGATTTCTAGTATACTTAAATTTTGGTTATACTTATCCTTTTACAATTAAAAGACGGGATTTTACACTGGATTTCTCAATACAGACGTTTGTTATTGCTAATAAACAAGAGTTTATATATCCGATGCGTCTATAAGCACAGATGAAATATTAGAAATGACATCAGAATACACAAGTATAAAATAATGTTCGATGCGCCCACGCGACTCTTATTTATAAGCTAATTAAATTCGAAATTTCATATTTGAAAATTTGTTTAGTATAGTGTAAAAAGGCCGCATTTGCATCCGCAGCTCATTAAATCGCGCTTAGCCTTGAATTTTTGCAACACCATGACTAATTATCATTTTGGCTATATATCGCGCGAGGAGCACGTAGGTGTATCGTAGTTTCAAATCGGTTCGGCTCGACGTATAAGGAATCTTGAAAACGGCTTTGAAAAAAAAACACTTAATTATGTACAAGGGTAAGTCGACGTCTATATTGCTTGCTTATGCACGAGCTTATGCAGCAGACTCGGAGACAGTGATCAAAATTAGGCCGTGCTTCTAATGAGACCGAAATAAACAATTATAATTTTGTTTTTGGTTCCTTATTTATATTAGAGATCAAGAGCTTGCTCACTGACAAAAGAACAAGAAAAATTTGGAAAACTACAAAGAATTGAAATCAATCTACGAGCATCTCGGCTTGGAATGAGGAAGACAGTCGCGCGGAAATCTCGAAATCCGCGCGAGCGCAGTGCGCGCGAATAACTCGTAAGCATCGCAGTTTTACTTGTAAGCAGCCGCGGCGGCTCTGCAAGTGAGTATATAAGTATATACAGATATATAAGCGATCGTCGCGCGTGTCGCAAGGCCAGATTGAAATGCGCTGCGACGCCGGTGGACTGGATTAACCGGATATTACCGTAACTCTGCGCGCACTCGCTCGTTCCACGTAGCCGAAAAATCTCTTGGCGTTTATCGCGCCTCGCCTGCTTCTTCTTCTTCGTCTTCGGGTGTGTGCCGCGGAGAGTAAGTTGATTTTATGAGAGGGTACCGTTCGCTTTGAACTGAAGGTCTTTTTGCTTGGGGGTTCCGGTGACGATCGGTGGGAATATATATGGGTGGATTTTAATTTTACACATGTTATATTCTATCAATTATTCAGCTAATGGTTGATATTCGAAAGTATAATTGTAATGGATTATGAGATTAAATTTAATTAAAAATTTATAGTTTTTCACAGTATAACCAAAATTTGGCGTACGAATTAATTATGACACTTTTTAACTAAATCGAATGAACCACTTCAACTGTTGCCCATTATATAACAAAAAAAAAAATCATGCAGCCTCCCTCGATCATCCCATCCTTGCACTCAAAGGAGTCAAGTCTTCTTCTCCACATGGATACTTATAATACTTACTCTTACCACGTCGTATGTATGTATGTGTGTGCGAGCGCGTATAACGGTTACGAGAAGGCGACTTCGCCGCGAGGAATTCGCATGAGAATTAGCGCGAGTCTTTATATATGCCGATCGACCAGAGCGAATAACGATATACGATGTGTAATTTCCTCCGATTTTTTAACGCGAACAAATAATAAATTCTGTAATATAATGTACTTAAGAGGCATAGACGATTTCAAAAGCTGCGCATATAATTCATTCACCGGATGGAAAGCGTCCACTTTGACGTTTCGTGTACTTGAGAATATACTCCTACGCTGTTTTCCTCTCTAATAATTCCAAATCGACGTGCATTAATTTTTAAAGTAACATCTACTTTTCGATATTACAAACAGGTCGACGTCTCGTAACGCAAACATATTGAACGAGGAAGTGGAGCCGTGCAATGACACGTCCGAAAATCGGAAACGTCGGATCATTCCTCTGTCTCTCAAGAGAGAGAGAAAGAGAGAGAGAGAGAGAGAGAGAGAGGAACAATCATATATACATGAGAATAAAAGGAGGCGAGAAAACGAGCCCACGCATTGTCGGTTAACTTTTCGAAAGCATCTCGCGCCCACGCGCCACACTCCGAAAACGACACGCAAGTGGGCAGTCGCGGCACGCGTTATATGGGAGAGAAATTTTCCTTCGATATTAGGGGACAGGTATAAAGTCTTTCGTCTTTTGGACCCCGTCGTGTGTGTTTTTCTGATCGCCGTGTGTGGCACACTTGATGTTTAGGATATTAGGATAGGCTGAGATTTATCTGTTGATAGCAGTATATAGTATGGAGATTTTTATTCAAATTATACTTATAGGGAAAGATAGAGCAAGAACTGTGCTGTAAAAACAAAAGATTCAGGCAGTTATAGCATGAAGTCTGTTTTTGGCATAGGTGTCACACCGCTAATATGTATGTACTTTCTGGAAGCAAATTGTGATACGCTATAGCGCAACGGAGCTTTTTTCTTTGCGCAGTTTTCAGACTGTTTCAGATATTCTCACGTAAATAGAATTATGGCAATGAAAGTGAAAACGAACAAGAAAAATTAATATGGTTTTTGAACAAAATCCTTTTTCCCGTAGAACAAAGACAAATTATAACGTATCATTTCTATTTGCTTAGCGAACGCAAAAGTATATTGCAAAATGAAATCCTGGAAATCGAATGCAAGGCTGGGCATATAATAATGACAAGTTGCGGAGAAATAAATCCCGTGATAAATTGTGCGTTCCGAAACATTTATACAATGCAATCGCGACGATTTGCCGTAAAATTGCAAAACACGACAATCGACTCGGTGGAATCGTTAATTAAATCCTCCGCGCGCGCACGCGCGGATATTATTTCAAATGAGACGCACTTTGCGCAAATTGTCATTTATTGAGAAAGCTGCGCATGTGTATACGAGGTATATACGCACATTTTTCCAAGAGATTTTTTTTCCGTAAAACTCAAAGGATCAATTTTAAAATGAAACCATATACCTTCGAAGTTATACACTCGTTACATATACTGTGTAATTTTTATTTTGCAATGATCGTGCAAAATTAGTCGGGATACAAAGTTGTTTATTTCTTCTTTGATCCACCGATTTTATACCTAATCTACACTTACAGCAAGGTTATACATCACGGATAAGTGAAAACTCTCATAATCACCGCCTTGGCCGCGCATCATCGAATCGTCGATCATACGATTCGTAATTGTTATAGGTACACAAAGACGGTGTTTTGTATTCTAACTTCGTATAGTTATACTCTTGACGCCTGAGCTGCGTATTAAAATAAAAAAGTCTCGTTCGCAGTCCGATATAGTTTTTCAAATTATGATACACTTGAATTATATCGTTTTTATTTTTTTTTTCATTTTATTTATTTATAATCGTTCACCGCAATAAGCTTTTTGCTAAATACTTTACAACGTTTCAAAGTGTCCGAGTTTCAAAGAAAAGTAAATAAGCCATAGGAATGCATTACTATATCGACAAGCTATACTCAAGTCGATACAACTACTCATTATAAGTTTTTCACATATACACGCGTGGCAAAGACACGTCGTATTTATTAAGATATAATACATAAAATAACTTGAAATTCAAATTGCTCGAACGTTCTCAGATATCTTCAAATATCAAAACATTATACACATGTATATATACAGCATCGTAGATCCCTATATGCGTATAATATATTAATTCTACCTCTATGGCCTCTATTATAAACGTACATACATAATACCTATATATAAAAGAGAGGATTCGCGAGCCAGCGAGTAACTCGACCAGACACTAAACGTTATTATTGCATAACCACGGCAAAGGTGCAGTAAGGCTCCGCGCGACTGGTGTGGCAATATCCCATTGTTGTCGCTCGTGCTGTGGATTGCAGTAAGCCACATGCACCGGCGGCACAGTAGTATAACACAGCTGATGACGCTTTCGCGCTCGTTCTTTATTAGAAGAAAGTAGCTGCACGAAGTTTACACGAGGAATTTGTATTTTCGTAGTTTCTTATGCGATGAATGACGAATCTGATATTCGACTCTTATCGTAATACTTTTTACTCTTCCAGCTATATAGAGTAAAAGATGCAAGATTATATGTACTTGTCGTTGTAATTGTTACACATTCGGAGCGTGCGACTTGACTTTTGTATGAATTCTATTATATACGCTGCAGGGCTCGTGCGATTTACACCTGTGTTTATATCATCCCGTCGTGTTGTTCTTGCCAAATGATGATGCTATCTTCTCTCTTTTACACAATTTTCATTTTAACATCATCGTCTACCGCCAGTTTCTAAATCAACGACGTATACACACAATTCTTATTACGAACAATTGAGGATAGAATCGTCGATTTTGATAGTTTGATGGACAAAAACGCGCTTACTGCCAAAAGATACGGATGTATATATATTCAAGACAGCACTATTCCGTATTAGCTGCATAAAAGACGAGAATTAGCATTTCTGCTCTCTCGCGCGGTGTGAAAATTTCGCGAGAAAGTGCGTTTTGTCTCGTAGTCGTCTCGGGGGGACGGATATAATTTACAAGCTATATATGGGCGTATACACATACTTGTGGCTCCTCTTTTCACACTTGGCAATCAGATCGCGGCGAACAAAGCAATTAACCTCTCTCTTGTTTATGATGATTGAGAATTTGATGCGCTTTATTGTGTTCGCTAATTTTTTTTTTTTGCTCATTCGCACGTCAGTCGTCGTCTTCGCACACGTACTTATACTTTGTGTACACCGTACACTTATTGTCGACAAGCAAATTTCACTGCGGGTTCGTTCAACTATATATAGGTATGTTGTATACATTGAAAAGTAAGAGTTTTGCATTATGCAAATTAACCGCCGTCAGTTTCACTTTGGGAAGAAAAATGCGCAAATTCAATTCCAGCGATAATTCGAAGATGATTTATCTCGGGCTATTATATTCTCTAGTCGGCCATTGTTTTCCCATTACGAAAATATCAATCTCTAATATACACCGCATCGCAATTCCAACCTGTTATTTCGTTGCTGCGCTCGATTTTATAAACCGAGTTTCATTTCTCTTTGCAATCTTGTGTAAACCCCTTTTTTAATTCATTTATATAGGCTTCTTTTATTGGTTTTATACTCGGTGGTCTTTTATGCGGTTTCGCTAAATTAATTCAATGGGTCCATATACTAATTTTGCGAGTATCTCAAAAACAAAGATATCAAAACAATCGTCCAACTCGCGTGTAAAAACATACACCCACGCGTCAGGAAAAAAAAAATTCAAGACAGGAATATAAAAGGAATCGGCGTGAAGCGAAATTTGCCGTTTATGCTCGTGCACCGAGTCATTACCTATATATACACCACGACATCGAGGTAGGCAGTGGTCGTGTAAACAGTGAAAAAGTGCGTGTATATATAAAACGAAAGCAGAACAAACGACAATTACCTCAGCGAGTCGTGGGCTTGTGCAGTATAGACGCGTGTAATGCGCGTGTATATTATGGAGTGTATTTGGGGTAATAATTTTTTATGAGCTTAGAATTTGTGTTTCCGCTGTTCCAGTATAACGGCCGACGTCTGTAAGTAGTAAACGTGAGATTTTTCGGACATTATGCTAATGAAGACGTGATAAACTTATATGTTATATAGCAAAAACTAAAAGAAAATATTCAATCTCCAACATAAATCGACCGGTTACTCTCAGATATTATCATGACTCAAAAAACCAACACAATACCAGAATCTCGAAACAAAAAACATGTTTTCGTCAAAAATCTCGAGTCGTTTTCCATTGCCTTTTCCAGCTCAGCAAAAACAACATGTATACGAGAGAAAGAGAGAGCAGGAAAAAAAGAAGTTATGAATGAACCGTCGAGGCAATGAAATTTCAGCTGCCCACGCCGAGAGCGGCCACTTAATAGACCGAATTCGAAAGCTCACGTCTGTTTATAAGTCTATACCTGGGAACAGCGAGATTGATTCGATTTGATACGATTATTCATGCTGTGGGTCCGGCGCTTCCGTGTATGGCAACACAGGATGTAATAACATTATCTTGGACCCCGCGGTGTCATTATAAGATGCGATTCAATCAAAGAACTTTTGAGATTTAAAAAAAAATTTACTTTACGTTATATACGTTATATTACATCCTGTGTATGTGCCTGACAATGTAATTTTTCTGCATCCTTTGCGCATTATCCATCACACCTCTCCACGTGTCGTCATCTTAGCGACTCCTCAATTATTCAGCTCATACAAGTATTATACACACAGCGCGATCCACTAAATCAGCCGCACAATATCATAATACACCTCGAAATTTGAATGCGCTCTTTTGAGAATAGGCTAAACCTATAGTAGTCGGTGGGTGTCCCTCTATATTTTGTACGTACCTACATTATATTTGTAATATACATAGCGGCGCGTGTACAGCGCGCTGTTAAAGAAAGAGAAAGAGAGAATATTATAAGCGGCTGGTACAGGCGGGAAGAGAAGAGAAAAGAGAGTCGAAGAGAGCCGGCCGTATATGGGCAGTGGGCGGCGTGTATAGCGCGAGATGCCGCCGTCGACTCGCGCCTCCGTATATCTGATGCCGCGTGTATAGGCATGTGATGCTGTATACACTCGCTGTGTAGTGTACAGAGACCTGATACTGATGCTTAGAGGAGAGATGTTACGAGGAGGGAAGTGTGTCGAGTGTAATAGCTGTAGCATTTAACTGCGGGTGATTCTGTTGATGTTGTTGTTGTTGTTGTTGGTGGTTTTGAATAAAAACAGTTTGTTTACATTTTTTTCAGGGACGAATGTATTTTTGAGGAATGACGATTTTTGGTAAAAATTATTAGGTCTTATTTCATTATTGATTGAAATGATAAACAACGTCTTAGTATAGTCGAATTAAAATTACAATTTGCAGTATGCAAGATCGTTGTAGAAGAAATTTTTTTTTTTAAATCGATCTTTTCTGAAATTTCAATTAAAGCGCCTCGATCGCACCGCCAGCAAAAAAGCATGACTCAGTCGGTAATTCGATCCCTACAACACCGCAATAATTCCCTCTATCTCCGCAAACCTCCACAATTTTCCACAACTCCGTTAGTCACCTCCTAACAACAACAACAACAACAACAACAATAAGATTCTTCCTAATCAGTACTCCATGTACAATCTTAGTCAATAACAACAATGAAAACTGTCTATGTCTTCAAGCCGCAGCTCATGATGATACGCATGAGCGCAACAGTTCGCCGGCGCAGTGCGCATGCGTCCTAGATCCCTCTGCTGACTGCTCGGGTGCCGATTCTCTTGTGTGTTGTGTGTATGTGTGTTTGTGTGTGCCTCTCGCACGCGGCACGCCTCGGCAGAGTATTATAAAGCAAAGTATACTTATACACCTCTCTCTATCTCTCTTCTCCTTGCGCTCCCCCACCTCCGCCCCCACTCTCACAAGAGCGAGCGAGAGAGAGAGAGCGGCGATCGGCGGATTTATCTCTCCGTCTCTCTCTCTCGGGGCGTTTTTCCCGAGAGCACTGCGGGCGGCCCGCACTGCAGACACGCGGCGCAGTTGAGCCGAGGCTTCCGCAGCGCGAGGACCGATCGTAAACGCATCGCCTGCAATCTATAGATATATATATAAGAGAGAGATAGAGACTGTACAGTGGACACACACGTACTTACATATACGCTCACCTCTCCCGGGTTGCTCGACCTGCATCCGGTCGTTCGCTCTTCTTGTGCAGAGAGAATATACTTATACATACGCATATATATCCGCGCGGATCCTAACCTCGAATTGCAGAGAGAAAGAGAGAGAAGGACGCACATCTTATCGCGAGTGTATATCGAGGAGATACAGGATTAAGCTACGTATATCGTACGAACAGCCAAATACAATCCCCAAGTACACAATTACTTACCCCTCGGATCAAGAGAGAAGTAGCAAGTCGTGCGAGTTTGTCCCCATGCAGCTTCACGCGCGGACGATCGGTAATCGAGGTTAGGAAGTCAACGAAGAATTCGTCGGCCTCTCGCCACTCAAGAGAGCGAGTATATAGTCTGCATCAGTATCGTAAAAGTAGTAGTGCGGAGAGGAGCCAAGCGTTAGAGTTTTGGAAAAAAAGATAACTTACGAGGAGATCAACACAAACCGTCGCGATGTGTGATAACACCAACTCGACGACGCAGAGTATAGCGGACTACCTGTCGCAGCTGCTCAAAGACAGGAAGCAGCTCGCGGCCTTCCCCAACGTCTTCATACACGTCGAGCGTCTTCTCGATGAAGGTAAGAGACACTCTTCACTCATACCGGTCGCTTGTATACTTGTGTATTAGTTCTGTGTGTGTGTCTTCTTCATTTACATAACCGCGTGCGATTAGCACCAGACGCTAAATTCCTAGTGTTTCTCTCTGTCTGCTATCTCTGTGTGCTGTGCATTCTTTCATATACATACATGCATACATACATACATACATATACATATACTACGATAAGAGAGGCTGCAGATTGGGAAACGCGGTTGCAATTTTGACAGCGACGCTGCTACTGCTACTCGCGATAATGAGTCGAGAGCCAAGGAGAAGAGTCTGTTTGCTCTTTTTGAGATAAGCGAGAGAGAGAGAGAGAGAGAGAGAGAGCTTTGTGTTGGCTGCCGATAAGTTTTCGCGCTCGCCTCTAAAATTCGATCTCCAGAATAGTGTGCAGCAATAATCTCGAGGACAAGTATATGTATATAGTGTTCGCGCGCGGGAATCCGACTCTCGGTCGTACACTCACTTTTCCTCCTATATACATATAGCTGTACATATAACATCAGTGATGTATATATAGACCGAAGTTATTGCCGATATCGGCTGCTGCTGCTGCTGCAGGAATTGAAAGGTGGAAGTTGCGTTACATTTTGTGCTCGGGCGTAAAAAAAAACGCTGTCATAAATAAACACGTGCCGCTTGACTTGTAACAATTTCGGCGATTGCGAGCGCGCGTCAACAAACGCGAGCATTAATTATTTACAAGCGCGCACGGCAGCCGCAAAAAAAAGAGGCTGGTGCGTGCGTTGGGCAATTTTCCGCGGAAAATGGCGATTAGAACACGCGCGGACTCTTTAATCGTCGTCGTCGTCGCGCAGCTTTATACTCTCGCCGTAATAGGTCCTATGCGCGTGTTTACACCGGCTATGCAGCGTTGCGTCAGCACTGCTAAAATGGCGAGATTTACTTTTCTTTTTTTATACTTATATATTACATCTAAGCGCGAATTTACCGGCTTGGGATTTTCGAGAATTCTTCGTTATAGGACGAGAGAGAGAGAGAGAGAAGCTTGTTATTGCAGTTGGCGGCTCTGTGTTTGGGAAATGCGTATAGTTTGTTTGCGCGCGCACTGGTTGCGCGATTTATTGCCTTGTGTGTGTCTGTGTGCGGCTAAAATTATTATGATTGATAGAAGGGATGATTGCGTAAGAATATTGTGATGGTGGTCGGAGACTGCAGTTTTTTTTTTTGACGATTAATTCAGACTGCACTTTTTATATAAAGTTCAACATACATCGGATGTTTTGGTGAATTCGAAGACGATTAAAGTTGTTTAAAAGTCGTGAAACACAATATCTCTCTCTCGAGGGAAAAATGCAAGAGCTGAAAAAACTTTCGTCGCTCGTTAGCGGGATAAAAATAAATGTTTACCGAGCCGCTCTAAAAGCGGCGGCGAGCATTTCATACAAACGTATAAATA
>UCQR01003257.1:0-10593 GCA_900474235.1 Cecidostiba semifascia
AACTTAAACATTATGAAAAAAAATAATCATTTTTTCATGACTAATTGTAAGACATATTTTAGAGAAGATCGACTATAAAACTCTTCGTATATCATTATATCAGGATTCCTCAAAAAAGAATTTTCAGATAATATGATAATTGATCGTATAAGATATCATGTATATTTATAGCAATACTCAAAGTTCTTCAACACGTGTCGGTATATACGAGATTAAATAGATGTAGGATAAGATTTCCTCGCCAGTCCAAGCGTTGAAATTCATGCACGCGACTTTGCGTACTTGATTAAATATACACGAGTTTGATTTTGTGTCTTGTAAAAAGATGAAGCTGAAAGTCAGAATGAAAAAGTAGATTTACAAAGAAAAACTGGGATTCTGCTAATTTACAATTCGTATAGAGATCGCAAAAATCATTTGATTCGTGTTGGTACATATTGAAGGGTTTATTAATATACCTCATGAAAATTGGTTTTACTCCTCGTAATTCAATCGAAAACATGCAATTTGTCTTAGTCTTCTGACCTATACGCATAAGGTTAATCAGAAGTTATTTTCAGGGACATCAGAAAAAAAAACGTGTAGTCTCAATAAACAGTCTGCATATTATATTATAAAACAATAATTCATTTCATAACGAAACGAACTTTCTTTTATCCCAGCAATAACAATCTTGCTCTTATTAATCAAGAAGAGTATAGGCTTTCAAAAAACATGAAATCGCAGGTCCTTGAAACGATCGATTCTCCCTTTTCTGTAACTCTCTCCTCCCTTCCTCACTCTCTTCGACAGACGATAAAATCTCGATATACTTCTGTTAATTAACATCGAATGCATCATCATCGAAATTAATCGTCACGTACGAAATTCATATTCCTCACCTTGGCGAAATACATCGCCGAGTGTCATTGACTGCGAAAGGCCACAAGAGTGCAAGGCGCTTGAAGTAGTCGCTTGATCTGTGTAATCACGGCCATGGTCTCTCTTCGCTTGTTCCTCTTTTTCTCACTCGCTGCTGATGTCAGTTAAAGCCGCGCTCGTTTGCATGCTTCCGGAGAAGCTGATGTTGCACAATCGGTATGCGAGCTGAGCTAAGTTCTCTGCACGCGCGATTATATGACTTTTATTTTAGCTTCGAATAATTATTTACACACGAGTTTTATTGCGTAAGAATTTTAATTATTGATTGTGAAGACGAGTTAATTCGAGTACACTTTTATTGGAAATAATTTATGCTTGTTTCTATCTAGAAAAATATTGTAGCAAAAGAGGTGTGTGAAGAAACAATTTTTAAATGGAAATATACGTATACGCGAGTATATAGCTGTAAAATAAAACAGTATTGGACTGGCCTTTCCCCCACTGCTTGAACTTTCCGATCCTCTAGTCTCTGACTAACGGCCATAGGTGGCGCATCGGCACTTTCCTATTTCCTTCATCACAATGGACGTTCAGAATGTATATATAGCGGTGTGCTAACTACGCCAAAACAGCCTTGTTTGGCCTGCTTATTGGGCCACTTATGCTATAACTGCCGAAGGCTTTATCTTTCTGGTATATTAAAGAAAATTTTGAAGAGTGTTATTTATTTATTTTGTAAACTCACGACACACTTCCTGTTAAGTGTTGGGTCTGCTGATGAAGTATATACTTCGAGCCTGACTCTCAAACGACCAAGAGTTCCTTCATCATAATATATATTCTTTCCTATTAATTATTGCACTGATTCTCATATTCGAAATAGGCATTTTGATACAATACTCATATGCTAAAAGACAAGCCTAGCCGAATGTTTCTGATGGAAAAAATAGCAAAGCGCGTATGCGTTCACTTGAAATATCTGATGCATTTGAATTTTATTCATGTTTCGATTATTATTACAGATAATCATTTATTAAATCTTTATAACAGGCTTAGTATACATGCCAAAGTCATGTGAAGTATTTTTAAACGCTGATGGCTTCCCTCGAGATTAATAATTAAATTCAGGAAATTCACACATAAAATAGTTGGAAATTTGGTCCACACGCGGATTTATCAATAAAATCGATGACGCATCAAGGTGTGATTCCAGAATTCTGGAATATCCAATGTTTCATATAATATAGTAGACGTCAAATAGAATCATATAGTCACGAACACGTTTTGTTTGACGAATTAACCCGTTCATTTTTTAATGATCTATCCACGTGTAAATCAAACGAGTTTATTCGGCCGATATAAAGGAGAAATGATATATTAAAATCTCTACTGTGTCGATGAACTTGATCATCATCAGCCTGATTTAACGACCAATTTGTCTTTCTACTTTTGAGAGGATCAGCATAGATGAAATGATTTCCATGACGCTCGAAAGAAAGATTGATTATGCAGGAAATTTTCGCTATTTGGACGTCTGGTTCAAGGCTTAAATTTTATTTGATTGATGAAAAGTTTCTTATCTCGTCTTTCTCTGTTTTTAAATATTTGATCGTCAGGTGTGTAGCCGTATTTCCGCGTGCTTTTGCACGAATTTATTCAATTCTTACACAAAATGATGAAAGCATTTTGAAATAAAATTTGTTCATATAATTTAAATTATTTAATTTTATATCTTAGAACCAATTGCTATTGAACACATTAACTGTCTGCATTAATGTGTGCTAGATATTATATAGCAGGCTATTTTTGTAACATAAACATATTAGTTATGCTGGGGAATGACTTGTTTTTCAATTTACCTATACGATATGCGCGCATGTCTGTCATATGTTGTGCAGATATGAGTTCGTGATCAGAATTTTACTTGCTCGATTAGTATATCATATTCCTAGGTTTGTTAATTCGGTTAAACTGTTATTGAACGATGTCGAACGCCTGATTCATATTAAACTACTATACCGATTTACCTTACTTCTATATATTATACTGTTACTGAAAAAAAAAATTAAATAAAATGAGACAAAAGATCGCGAATATTATCTTTTTTACAGTTTTAAAAACTTCAGCATAATGAGCGAAGAAAAAAAACTTGGCCACATTGCACTATAATATCAGCGATAAACATCCGCATATACGTACAGACAGTCCAATAAACAAAATACAGAAAACTATATCCATCAACATTTTTTTTTCCACCACTATTATAATGACTACCTAGAAAAAAAGACTGGTCCCGGCGACTAATTCACGTTTAAAATTTCTTCTGCCTACCGCGACATAATTCATAAGTTTTTTTTTCCTACATCGGCTACATCAGTCTCTAAAGTCAGCGGAGATCGGTATATAAACGCGGCAACATTAAACGAGAGCTCGCGGTGTGTCGAGCGATAAAAGCGCTGATTTTAATATCGAATTTTAAATGACCTACAATACTGACTGTCTAGAAAAAGACGGAGCACACATATCGATCGCGGAATCCTCCTTCGCGGCTCTTTCACTGTGCAGCAGAGCATATAATATACGGCAAAGTTCGACGACTTTTTCCTCAGCGACAACCTCACTCTTACTTATTTTCTCTTTCGTTCTTTTTTTTACGCCAGTCGCGGGTATATAGTGACAGGTAGAGGTAAGCAGTGATCGCTGCAATACGGCTGCGGCCGTCCACCTTGGCGAATTTCAGCTGAAGTTCATTCAAGGCCAGTTGAAAGGTTTTTCGGATGCTGTGTGTAGGTATATGAGTATCGGTTCTGTTATCCGTTGAGAAAAAGAAGTCTCTAGAAGGGTCTTGAATAATTTCGACTCTATTCAGGCGTCGTTCTTTTCTTTGCATTCAGAGGCACTTTTGAAAAATTTTCTGCCTTTGTCTTTCTGGGTATTTTAGTACACAATAGGGTATTTTAGTACGTGAAACGAACTTTAAAAAAAATTGCAAACTTGACACAATTAAAATTAAAACTACATTTGATTTTGTTAATTGATGTAACGAATTTTCTATGCTTTTATTTATTCAAAATTAAGAGAAACTTAATTGTAGTGAACTTAGTAGTTTTCACGTGAGTTCGTTGTGTAATAAGCTGTCGTATAATTCATTGATTTGAAAACGAGATGTCACATACGGAAACTTATTCTCTTATCACCTATTCACATGACCTAATTCAGTTACACAGCAGAAATCAGGACAAAGTATTGCTTATACGAAAGTTTCTATATGTTAATCAGACTTATCGCATCGATACAATATATATTACTAACAAAATGTTAACCTTTGTTTAAAAATTCGTTACGTGACAATGTATAATCATTTTTTGAGGACAGAAATAAAATATGCACTGCGCAGTTTTCGAAGATTATATTTGCAATTTAAAAAGAAATTATATTTAAAACATGAGTTTTTACTGTACACGTCGCTTTTAAAGAAAATTTAATGATAAGCCGGGAGTTATTGCTCATACACGTGCAAATATTATGAGTATAAACTAAAACGTATAATATTTCATGCGTCGGAAAGAGAATTCAAAATATATTCGAGAAAATATGACCCATATATCGAATGTTACTGACGACAGAGTAATTTTTTTAAAAAAGATTCGCATTCGTACGTCACGGCGATATGTTAATAAAATCCAAAAAAAACAAACAGCAGACCACATATCACAACACATTATATTATTTTAATTCAGTGTAAACCACAAAGCGATTCCTTCCATTCCCAGTAACAGCGACGACGACGACGACGACGAACAAAAAAGGCTTTGAGGAAAATTCAAATTTCCAACGTAATTCGTGACGAGCTTGCATTATGCGTACACAAGCCAATATGTGACGCTAACTAACGTTTTTTTTCTTCTACCATCATCTACAACTCTTGTCTATACATTTCGCGACTATCGCGTCAACGTCAATCGTTGCATTACCATCAATAATATAACGCAAAACATATAGTCGAGCTTTTGTGTCGACGTGTATATAAAGTCGAAAAGCTCCTAAGTCAAGCACGAATTCTTTTGACGTTGCGACGACGACTTTGTTACGTAAGAGAACGCGATGTGTGTGGGCCGATAATATACTCGTGAATCGCGAGCAATAGGAGCATTGTTGCATACATATATGCACTCGTGACCGCAAAGTTACACGCTATTGGACGAACCGTTAAATGCTCACGACGAGCCTGCTGCGATATTTTTCCACTGTGTGAGCGCGGTTTCTTTTCTTTTTTTTACTCTAGTTTTGTGGATATAATGTATATTTATACCGATTAATTATGATCCGAATATAGATCGGTAAAAGATCGGTATATACCTATACTTCTCGATCGTTTTGAATTTCCTTATATAATTGTAAATTTCCAGAGACAGGCATTTCTCGTGCGAAAACAATTTCGTTTTAAACTTATTATTTGAATTGAAGATTATGGCACGAGTAGCTTTTTGCGGTATATTTAATTATTTCGGAGAGCGACTCACGGCATCACGATTTCAGAAAGTCATTGTCTTTCTGGAAAAGTTTGCCTTTCAAATCGATCAAGAGTATAAGCGTACGCCGACGTTTCGCTGCAATGAGTATCTAGATTTTTTTTTTGCGAAATTTGCAATTTTCAATTCTCGTTATACCGTGTATATATCATTAAAGCATTTCATACAGATTCGATATCTGAATCTTGAAGAAATTCTTCTACTCACGTGAATATTTCGGTATGTCGATATACACCTCAATTTTCACGAGCCTTAAACACGTGTACATACATTGCATTCGCAGAAAAAAATGATTCTAACTATAATATCACGAATTTTTAGTATGAATAATTTAAAAAATCTTCTGACGTCGTCGCATTGAACGAATCTAAACACTCGCCTTGGCAGCGATGATTTCAGTTCTGTTCAACGATAAAGTGCACTTTGAGCAGTTATTCCTCGCGATAACACACGTGAGTGTCTTCGACTACGTGAAAAGTAGGCCGTCGACCTTAAAAAATAGCAGCGTAACGATAAAAAAAAGTACCGAAAATCAGCAACAGCTCGAAAATAGAAAAAAAAATAAACACAAATAAACTCGATATACATACACGTATGCATATAACGATCGACATACAAGTATACACAGCAGCTGTTTAGAAGTCGATTCCCGGATCGGTTAGCAAAACGGTCTTATCGCTCTCGACGACGCATGACAATTTCGTGTCCGCCTTCTGTGCGGTGGCACGTTCTAATAATAGAAGAAATCCGCTGCTCGGGCAGCTCTATACGCGCGCGGAATTTCTTATCAGCTTACTTGCTTACTGCCTCGGCCTTACTTTCTCGAGAAAGACGCGGAGGAAAACACAAGAGAGTAGATAGACCGGGATTAAACGGCTGCCAAAACAAATTGAGCCACACAGAGGCGAGGAGAGCTACTGTTGGATAATTATTTGGCGCAGTGTGGCCCTGGCTTTGAACTTCTGCTGACGATGCGGATATTGTATATACTTACTTGCTTACCGGTTTATTGTAACTGGATGTTCTTTCTCGAGAGAGGTCGTAATCGCGTCGTTATGACTTTTATCTCTTGGCGATTTGTTTGTTGTGTTTATTATAGTCTAAAAACTCAATGAGATATTATATTTTTAAATAACGATTTTCTTGTTATATTTTGAGCCAGCTCGTCGTAATGACAATATAATGGACTGACTCGAAAATAAGCTTTTAATTGGAGCAGAATGCTTTTATACACTTTTCTCATCAAGACTACAATGTCGTGCGCGGCAATTAATCAATTTTCAGATGGAAAAAGAGTCAGTGTGACGAGGTTCTCCGCTGCAATTTGCTGTATCCGTATAATTTCGAGCAAGGTCGCGAGAGAACACATTGAAGACTGCAGTGCAGTCAGAAAGTTATTAAACATCTCGTTACGAAAGATCGCACGATAAAAGTATAATCGATCGAGTATAGCGTGTATACTGCATTGGTTATATATCCTTTATAATAGCGAAAAATTAGACTCGTTTAGCTGAGAGAGAGAGAAACAGCCTTGAATTTTAATTTAATCAAGAAGACGCGACTGACGCAATAGCGCGAGCGCGTCGCTATATGTATTTGAAAGAAAGGAATATAACTGAGGAATTCGGTGGGTTTGGAGAGCATTGCCAGATAAATAACGGAAGAAGAACTGGTTTTTCATTTTCATAAAAACTTTATATATTCTCATAGTTGTCAGTTGGTTTTGTTTTAACAAAAATCGCAGATCTGCGACTGATGATTTTTCGTAACAGAGTTTCTATGTATGTGTATGTGTATATTGTAATATACGCAGTCTAGGCTCAATAAATAATGATACTATACAATAATGGCAAATATATATTATACAATGGCAAAGTGTATGTGTGTATGTGTGTGTTACACATCGAGATGCGGTTTATATTATACATGACTTGCAGAGCTATGTAATACTGACGATTTGACTAGTCGATTTGAATATACATACAGAAAACTAAAACGACGCACTCGTGTGTTTTGAACTATATAATTATGACACATGATGATTGACAAAAATTGTATGAGAAGCGATGCACTTTCTCCCCATATTATCTTCTCAGCTTCAGTATCGATCTTTCGGATGTCGTTGTTAGAAGATCGGCTGCTTAAAAATCGGCGATTTATATCCGGTCGTCCTCGACGAGCTTTTTCGGAATATTATATCTCAGCTCCGAACGACGACACAAGTTGTTGTAGACATTTCATCGTCACGATCTGTCTCTTACGTACTTACTCCTGTCCAAGGAGAAGAAATCTCGTCGACGAGAAAAGAAAAATAGACTGAACTCTCTCTAGGCGACAGTATAATGCCGCCGTGATCGGTAAAAATCGCTTCACTTCCTTCCCCACTGAAGAATACCTCGGCTGCTACCACCGAGTGATCCGGTGCTTCCTTTCGAGCTGTTACTACCCGAACTCGATACCGATTCCGATCGACGAATCGGTTTCTTGCTCGACGGATCCAAAATGCGATCCAACACCTGGCGGATCGTGCTGTGCTTGCGGTTGAACGGATTGGTGTACATCCTGCTGTGTTTGTGTATAATATGATATACTTGACACGAAGCACAAAAACTTTTCTTTTTCTTTTAGAATTGAGTGAACTCAAGAAGTATTGTCACTGTCTGGCTTCTCACTCGAGAATGACTGCTCGACGAGTCGCCGCTCGCTTATATCGAAGCTCCGGTCACGTGACCTCTTGGCTACGACGGTGGGAGCTAAGTAAGGCGGCTGCTGCTGGCGCATGCGAGGCAGAGAGAGAGAGAAAAGAAGAAAAAAAAGAGAGGAGGAACTCGAACACGCTTATACTTGTGTGAATACCCCACGTGCTGAGTACACGTGTGTGTTGACGCGCGCGCGCGCGCGGTCAATCCGACGAAGACGCGAAAGAAAAGGTTCGACGCATGAGATGAGAAAAAAACAGTATAAATTGATATATTGTTGGGTTTTATAGTTTCACAGCTTTCCGTTGAATTTCTTATTCGAAAGAAATGAAAATTTACAGGTTGGCCGAGAGAGAAAGAATGGGATGATGATTTGCAGATTTCGCGATGATTCCGGCGGCGGGGAGGAGATTCTTCGTCTTTTAGCGTCATTCGAAGCTGTAATTTTCTCGATGTGTACCTGGCGAGTGCATCGATATTTTTTTTTTCGTCTGACGTAAACGGGGAATTTTCGAACGAAAAGCTGCCAATTTGATGCTATCTTTAGTATCTCCATTTAGCAATACAGATGCTGGAAAATTTTTTCTCATCCCCGCGGCAATTTTGTTTACTATCGCGATTAGTTATGCATTATTTTTTTTACACACACAATGTTATCTGGAGTGTGATGATGCGAGAGTAGCGTGTATATAATTAATTCGAGTAGCCGTGTGTAATTTAGCTCGTTTTCACATACTTATAGAAATAACCGATCTATAGGCGGTTTTTCCGTAATTTCTGTGTAACGATTGTAATATACTACGGGGGAAAACCTATTTCCACGAGGTATTACTTATGTCGTTGCGCAGTTGAAGAAGACGTACATATGAGTTGTGTACATTTACCCATAATTCCCATATTATTACACGTTGCGGATTCGCGCGAGTTTTTCCAGTAAGTTCTGGAAAGAATTAAATTTATTTATGTATTACATGTCGTTTAATTATATACATATGCACTTCTCAAGAGCGAAACGTTAAACAAGTTTGCCATCATTTCATCCTTATACAATATTCTCGAAGGTCGACTAACTGAAGCCTGCACCAGAGTTGAAACTTTTTACCCTCGAAAAATATACGAGCGAAAGAAGTTTTCTCACGTCACCGCGGATAACAGTTAACGACACTACTTTTTTGCGCGATTGTAAATCATTTTACTGCCGCAAGAACTGGTCCTCTCGAAATCGACTATTATAAACGCGTCATAAGTCCGCGTGAATGATTGTTAAATTAATTCATCTGCAATATTTTATTTTGTTTACGACGTGTCGAACGTCACTATATAATCCAGATCTACATAGAATATCCCCGCATTTTTTCCAACAAAAATCAATCGATCGAAAAGAAGTAAACCAAAACAAAACAGACATAACGTCATAATCATCGTCGGTGTTTTTTCCAGGAGATGAGTCTCGTGCCGTCAGAAAAATTCGATGAGTTGTCTGCGCGCGCGGTCACAACAAATCTTGACAAATGATGGACTATTTTTTTCCCAGACACGCATAATACGCGAAGCATTAAATAATGACGGTCCAGACACGCGGCGTCTGGTTTTCCCCGCGCACGATTGCGATCAAGGTCATATCGGCGTCAATAATCTCAGAAGCGGGAGAAGAAAATTTCCTCCGGATATATACAGGTGGACAAAAGCTTCCTATGAGAAAAATCGCTAATTAGCGGCCTTGTGGTACGTCGAGAGATTACGAGAATGTATACGTATATGCATATACGCCTTTTGGTTATTACGTGAGGTACACTTTGCGAATGATACATTGTTTGGCTCGTGTTTATACGTGTGTACATTTTTCTATAAGTTCGTTTATTTTTGTTTACAAAACTGTGTGTATACAGTAGTGCAGTAACTATGTACACACGGATTTGTCGTATACTTAGTTCGAATGAAATCGAAACCAGTTTTCACTTTTTCCGCATACTCGAGATGCTCTGCTGCCCGGATTTTCTATAGTGGATACAGATCTTCACGTATATAGTCGGGATCATTATACTTATACCGAGAGAAAGTTTTCAAACTAACTATTATCTAGCTTACTTAAAAGCAAATAATTAGTAATCTATTTATGTTGAGAGTGTAATATCAAGAAATATGCGACACGACCTCACATAAAACTATTCTGAAACTATAGTTATGATCCTTCCTTGTGATAAATAAACACACGAGATGCACTTCCTTTCACGGTGTCCTTTAAAACTCGTGTAAACATCGTCCAGTTGTAGTGTGCAGCTTTCATATATACCTATATGAATGAAAGCGTCAACATCTAATTTTCATCCAAATATAGATTATTCTTTGCAATGATTTTCCAAGGTTGTCTGCAAGCCAGTTTATTTACGTGCACATACTTGTTGACATCTGCCTTTGTTGCTACTGCGACGTACTGTGCGCGGATAAAGATATAAATTTGTAAACATTCGTGTGTGTGTGTGTGTGTGTGTGTGTGTGTG
>UCQR01003258.1:0-10638 GCA_900474235.1 Cecidostiba semifascia
GTGCAGTACGTGTCTATTCTAGCAGTTGTGGCACTCCGACGACTCGCCAGTTAGTGCTGGCTAGTTGCTAGCTTGCTGACCAGTGCCGCTGCTCTATTTTCTACCAGGGTAACATACTTGGATAAAAATAATAATTCTCTCTCGTTTCATAACCGTAAAAAAAACGAAAGATAAATATTATTATTCACGTTCAGTAAGCAACGATACTAAAAATTAATTTATAAAAAAAAAAGTTTCCCCGATTGACATATACTCGAGCATATAGAGAAGCAATAAATAACGATCCGATCTGCAGTTCATGCGCCAATAAATACCTTATAAAAGTGTCTAGCGCGGATAATATATATTTCCGTGGAAAGCAGAAATTCGGAGTTAGTCTCTCAAAACGCGCCGACCGTATACACTGCGCACACGCATATACATATATACAAGGAGAGAGATATTAAAATTCCATCGAAAACCGCTGCAATCGTATCCCGATACACGTCTAATATCTCTCGCGGATCGCGCGTGCTTCAAAAGGCAGCGCTCCGCAGCGGAGAGAGAAATTATCGTTCGCGAAATGAATGAGTAAATTACGAGCAGTCGCGCCGCCGCTGCCGCGGAGAAATTAAAAGGCTCGCTGAGAAAACGCGCGCCGTGCGTAATTCGCGTCCCGCGGAGAGAGAGAGAGAGAGAAATATATACTTGCATGTATGCGCGCCGAAACGAGGCTACGCCGTTTAACGCGAGTTTCATTCCGTTTACGGAGCGTTCGAGACGACGTTCGGTTAGTATATAGCCTAGATATACATTTTTTCTGTTTCACCTTTGCAATTTTTTTTTGGTATAGAGGCACGTGTGAATTTTGAATTTTCTTTTTTTTTTATAGGGAACGTTGTGACTCATGTGGAAAGAAGCTATATACGTTACGTTTACACACGGGGTGAGATTCTAGGTTTATTACTGGCGTTATAAGTGTGCGGTATTGCGGATCGACTATGCACTTTGCTTTTTATTATGCGGGGACGAGTGTTTTACTGGCGCGCGAGATATTCGTCCGAAACTGTAAACCTGTCCACATATAGATTATGGAGGTACTTTGACCCCGCATTATATGTGAAAATATTAAAACTTTACTGTTGGTTTTGCAATCCTTTGCAATATAGGAGAGATGCTCTTAAGTTCTCTATCTCTTTACACAAGAATACTCTCGCGGATGCAAATTAAAAAAGAAAATTAAAGAAGCACTTGCACAGATAAGAATGAGAGAGACAGCTGTCAGCCTAGAGAGAACGAAAAAAAAAGAAATCCCCAGCTATTTTGCTGAAACGTCGAGGTTTAAATTAAATTTAAAAAATACGTCACTGTAGAGAGGACTTGAATGTGAGGGTACCTGTATTCAAAGAAGGCACTGAATCGACTGTCGAGAACGAAGACGTTCCGGGGTCAAAAGAGCTTGAAACAAGATTACTTTCAATGAGATTATGCGGTGGTACGCCGGGCTTATTTTCTTGGCTCTCGATGCGGGAAGCATTTGTTTCATTAGCTGAGTTATTTTCTGCAGACTCTGTGTGTTGAGAATTAAAATAATACGTTTATAAATACTTAATAAGTGGAACGTGAAATGAATTCTTCTCTTTTTTTTCACATCGACTAAATTATAAATGATATATACAGAATTATTTACAGAAAAACTTTTTATCCATACTGAGAAAAAAAAATCAGAGATTCGAATGATAAAATGCAAAAGATAGACCATCACCCACGAAAAATAAGCGGCGCTTTACCGGTATTATCTACATTTTCCTTATATGCCTATATATAATACACTCGCGCAATCTCTCAAAGATCTCTCAAAAGAGCTCGCTATTAAATACACTGCCGCGCAAAAGCAGAGAGCAATACTGCTGTAACGAGCATCAGTTTGGGAGACTATTACCGTTGAGCGTGTGCTTGACTAGATCGTCGACGATAGCAGCAGTAGCAGCAGTGGCGGGTGGTAGTTCGTCTGGAGGAGTTACCCCCGACGTCGAGGCGTCGTCGTCCTCGTCTGACGAAGTTGCCGCCGATAACTTTGACGGCCTGCTCGCTTTTCTCGTCTCTCTCCACTTCACCAGCGACTTGAGTCGGCTCGACGAGAGTCTCGATCTAATCTGCTCAGACATTTTAGCGAATATTGCAGCTTAAGAGAACTTGAAATGATTTTTTGGGGCTGCTGTGTTTTTATTGCTCTTTCATGAGTATTGCGCTTGTGTGATGTAATCAGTGGTGATAAACTTAATTTACGATGGTTTTGTGAAGAAAATATGGATGTGAAATATATTTTTTTTTCTTCAAGGATTTTCGCGCAAAGATCATCGTACCTTCGATAAATAACCAACCGTGAAATCGTCAGTTATTTAATTTAATAATTAGCGACTATTGAGATAACGAACGAGATAAGATATGGAAGCGTAGAAAATAAGATTTCGTGAAATACAAAGGGAACATAAAACTTTATCACTTCCGACGTCGGCGTCGTATCTCGTCAATGGCGATATTCGCAATTCTTACAGTTTAACTTCTTGTTTTGACTTAGCCGACAAAGCGACGGGGAGACAATTGCTTTGCACGCTTGAAAGCAAAAAAGAATGAAAGAAAGCCTTTGGAGCTTGTAACCTTACAAACGATGACAAACATGGAGTCACACAACACGATGATGATGATGACTCACGTTCGAGAAATGTTCCCTCAATTGCAGCATGATCCCTTATCGCGATAGTTTAATAAGGCATATAACTGGTTAAAGGAATTTATGAATAGATTTTATCTGCGGTACGCAGTGAGAAGCTTTATAATTTTACTTTTATATAATCGTCAACGATGAGTATATTTATTCGAGAATAGGTATTTCAAAAGGCTGATGCTTTTACGAATAAATAGTCTATAATAACGTGGGGAAATATGCAGTAGACAAACAAAATAATTTTTCTTATGATAAAACTTTTGGTTTTGCTCTTTCATAAGTAAACAGTGAAACTGAATTTCTCTCACTTTTACAGTACAGCGTGATGTTAGCAACTTTCAAAAGTTTTATTGTGTTTAACGCAGCTCTCGTGTGTGTTAAAAGTAAAACTCGTGTGTGTCTTGTCTACAACTTTCGAAATGTATACTCAGAAAAAAAAAGGATTCAGTCATAACTCCGTATATACGCGCGAGAAACAATGAAGCCATGTAATTACTTGCAAATTCTACATAGTATAAGAAAATGCAGAATTCGAAAAATTCAAAAAAAGAATATCTCACATATGCACTGCAGCTCAAACACAATACAGCTCATTATCTTTTTGTGCGACAAAACGATTTCACATGCGTGCGTATATACTTGATGAAAAAGATGAAAATATTAAGTTTCACTCTACAAATGTATAACGAGAGCGTCTCTTATTATTACAGTAATTTTAAAACTCAAACTATTAAAAATTCAAAGCCAGTGTCCCTGAACTATATACCTCCAATAGGTTAAGTTCGCGCATCTCAAACTTTCGCGCAAGCAAGCGGAGACACACTACTTCCCACAACCTCCCTTTTATTTCAAAACGAATTCCGCTCACGATTTCGAAGAAACTATGCACAGCAGCAAATTTACCCTGTCGCGCAAGTTCGAGAGCACCGATGTCCTCTCGACTCCCGAAGTAGCGGCATCGGCAGCTGACGCTGCAGCAGTAAGCGACGACGTCGACGAGGACTGCTCCTTCCGCCTGCCCGACGAAGCTGACTCCGCGTCGCCGTTCATCCCGTCCACATCTTCTTCCTGTACACTCGTCGACTTCGGTTTTGATCGCTTGCCAAAATAGGACTTTTTTGTGGTTATCGGCGTGACGACGCGTTCTTTTGTTATATTTGCGGGTTTGATGAGAGGATGCGCTGGATGTTTTATATGCGTTTAGGGATATTGTTTTTCGCGCGACGCGTGTTTATTATACGGAAATTTTGAAGTCGCTGATTGTTCGGCAGGCTTTTTGTGTTTCCGATGACTTTCACTGCTTAGAAAAGAGTTATAATTAATTTTAAGCCTGAATATTAAATTTAATCAGTGAGAAATTGAAAAGTAAACTTTGTCTCGGCATTTCGGAAATCATGTGTAGGGATAAGTCGTATGGTAACCAGATGCTTTTTCATACACCGGAGAACATCTGCAAATCCCTTCGCAGAGAGGTTCTGACCTGATGGCATTCTATAATACCCCCCAACATCTGTACACCACTATATCAGATGTTATATGCACCGTCTGCACATTAGTCACACTGTACACTAAACTCTCATCGCGAAAGAGAAAATCAATTTATTACCGAGCACTAAGTACAAATGTTTTTCCAACATGAACAATCGGCGTGAAATTACATTTCCACGCAGTCTACTTGGAAACAATAAAGAATACAATTCGAACGCACTTTAACAATCGTATCGTATCGGAATATCGCATCATAGTTATCATCGGACACGCATTTAAAGATCGAGAAAGATTCTAGATCATCAATCGATTGCGTCGATCATTCGATGCTTGGCTTCGAGACTCTTCCATATGAGAGAAATTAAAAATCAAAACACAAACATAATGATTATCTATCGCGCGGAGCTGCTGCTGCTGCTGCTGCATTACTTATACAAAGTAAGTCGCGATCGAAGAGAGAGATCTCTCCAAAGCGTTATCTCTCCCTCCTGCTCCCGCGTCATTTTATACATTTCTCGAACATTGAAATCGACCTTGCTCCAGCTTACTATAAGCTGCTGCCCTCGTGAAAGCTATTACATATACATATACAATATCTCGAGTTTACGCCTATATACACTTTGACTACTATCGCTCTCTCGGAAAGTTGCTGTCTAAGAATAATACGTACGTAATTTTTGCGCATAGTTTTCTTTAGCAATACACACAGGGTGCAGGAAACGTGCAAGTTTATGGATACGTTTTCATTGCTCGGACGATGATAAGATTGATAAAAGGATTAACGCGCGAGCGAGAGAATTATAAACGACTTTATATCATATATGCAAACTTGCGTATACAATTATACATCGGCACGTATATCTCTAACTCTTTGAAGTTTAATTGTCGACTACTGACGTCAGTCGGTAATTTTTTACGTTCGCAAGCGTCAATTACACTTATTCAATAGCAGTAAAATAGAAAGCTCGAAAAAAAGAGAATAATATCGAACACACACACGGGCAGCAACAGTGTGTCGCCAGCTGCGGTGCGTGACATTTTAACAACAACGCGCGGGTTTCCGCGAATTTCGTATACGTGCTCGGTTAGAAAAATTACGTAAACTCGCGTTGTTGCACTATACAGTGTTGTCTCTTGCGTTTGGAAAAAAAAGCCTTGAAAATCGACGGGCCTCCGCCCGAGTGTATGTATGTGTGTAAAGACACGCGGTGAAAGCAATGAGAGAGAATATTATATTCTTTCGCAGCTGTTATCTGCAGCTATCGGACGCCGCTAAACAAGTATATGCTTGTGCGCAGGCGCGATGAAACCTTGTGCTTCGTCATTATAATTTGTGCAAGTTATACATTATAGATGTGTGTGTGTGTACTCGTTTAGATTCTAGATGGGGATTCGAATCGTAATTAACTTTTTAAAATGAACGAAGAGAAAATTCGATCGGCATCGCAGTCTTAAAATGATTTTCTATATAGTGCGAGTGTGTTTTATTCATTTTCCTCTTTGGATCGACTGCTTTCGCTTGATTGTTTTAGAGCGCGCGCGGTTATTTATACTTTTATGGTCGACCGATAGGATATAGTATCGGGAGTTTACTATTGAACCGAAAATATACTACTATGTGGAAAGTCAGCTGTTTCTGCGCTGTGAATCAGCGCACTGATTCATAACTCTCTGGTCAATTAGATTATTTATGCGTCTACAAATGATTCAGAATCTATCTGAAAAATATTTGAGTTCGCCTCTGTGACCTATGCACTTTTGACTGCTGTATTATTGTTCTTATACTTTTTCGAATATTTCCACATGAAAATCTTTCTAATGAAATTTAAAAGATCCTTGATACAAGTTAACGAAAGACACTTGTATAGTTTTACTCCAATCGTAAAAAACGCAGCGCGAGATACCGCCGAGTTGAAAAAAAAAGAAAAATCTATCCATCATAAAGATTCGTAGAAAATAACAGTTTCTGCAAAGTATTACTTACGAGCCGATAATTATACGTATAGCGCGCGCATACTTATACGTTTCAGCAAAATGTGAACGTATGATTTTGATGCATATATATTTTCTTAAAACATTTGCTTAATAATACGCTCCATTGTTTACGTATACATATCGTAAAGAATAATCCAATCGCTTGCCTGATGAGCATCGATCAAAGAAAGGCTGTGTGTCAAAATCATAGTCGCATCACACCCACCCAATTTCCATTTCCGACGTGTATATACACAGTATATAGTCGAACACGAAGGAGGCACGTAATGCTATTTTTTTACAAATCGATGTTTTGTATACGAGCACGACAACGTATAGAAGAAATGACGAAAAGCTCTCCTTGTGCATAATCGACGACATCAATCAATCGTCATTTGCTGATGACTAAATCATCATATTTCTTTCTGTATAGGCAATAAATTAATTTTACTATAATTATACTTACACATCGATACAAAACGTCAGCCGTTTTGTATAAATCGAATTATGCAAAACACCGAGAAAGCCGTCAAACTTTAATTTACAATTCGAACAGCCCATGCCTTGAGTAAGTATAGCAAAACGTGCATATTATACATTATATAAAAAAACAAAAGAAAAGTATATAAAGTGGTTTAAGGTCGAGTTCGCTCTCTCACGCGTCGTCGGCCAGAGCACACGGCTCTCTCCGAAATCAATAAAACGAGCTCGAGAGCTCTCGCGCGCGCGGTGCGGCTCGTTGCACACCTGCGCCTCCCCCACGTCGGTCGCGAAAGAAAAAAAAAATCGACGTCGACGACAACTTTGGCGTCATCATCGTCGTCAGTCCTACAAACATCATACACACACACACACATACACACACACACACACACACACACACATACAGAGAAAACAAAAGCCCGCATCAGCTCTGAAAATCATTGTCATGATCGCTCACCGGATATGCGTAAGGCTGGCAGGGCACGTAGAATTCTCGGCTCATAATAATACTGCTACCGCCTGTTCAGCAAAGTCGTCGTCGGCTGCCGTAGTAGAAAATGACGAGGAAGCTGATGATGATAAAGCTGCTGACGACGAGGATGGCATTTGCCGTTGCTGCAGGAGGCACGAAGCCGCTGCTGGGGATGTGTCAAAACGCCGCTGGCGCCATCTGGCTGCCCACATCGCCGCACCACTACTATCTTTGCTCTGCTGCTGCTCTCTCTCTCTCTCCTCTCTGGTGTGTTGCACACTATGCTACTGCTGCTCCTGCAGCTTGTCACGAGGCCGAAGAACACTCGACGACGACGACGACGTCTACTCGAGGAGCCATCGGTTCTTGCATCCTGTTGAACCGCAGCACTTCCCTACAGACTGTATATTACTCTGCAGGGCCGAACGCGAATAGCTGGGCGGAATCGATGACACAAAGGAGGCCGCGCAACGGGACGTGCGACGAGAGAGCGCTCGAGCACTGCTGTCAAAAGCGGAGACACACTGTGTTTTGTCCGCAGCTACTACTTCTCTCTGTCTCCGATATGACAGTGTCACGGATAATCGCGCGTCACCGCATCACACACGCGGTGTAGTACGGGATACACACACTGTATATTACTATAAAACTTAATGGAATACACACGGAAAGCCACGAGCAGCTACCGTTCGCGTATACACACTGGCGCTCGTCGAGCCAGACTGCCGATGATACGCTCGGCTCGTGTCGCTACGCGCTGTGGCTGCTCCCAGCTATCGTTCCGTATCTAATATTTCTGTCTCTCTCGCACCTTCACGAGGTTTACTCGGTGAATTCCCCTCTCTCGACTGTATAGCTGCGAAGGAGGCTCTGTGGGGGTGGAATTGTTGTAGTTGAGCGAGATGGAGTCAGCGCCATCTGTTGTCGTAGTGAAGAGGCGCTAGAGAATGCTGGAGTGTTGGTGTGGTAGGATTCGATGTGGTGTCGATATTTGTGTAAGTAATAAGTGAGTGGAATTTTACGATGATTATGGAGCTTGTTAAATCGTTAGCAGGGAAAATCGATCTGACCTTTGTTTATCTGAATACACGGAGGCTTGGAGTTTAGAGAGTTGTGTGGAGGAGTTTGTTTGGTATTGGTTTTCTCTACTGAAGAGTACAAAATATTTTTTAACAAAGTTTTTTTTCTTTGATATCATTTTGGGCGAGTTTGTTAACATAAACATATTGGGATTAGGCCAAGATTTGAATGGTTCAACGATATTGACTTGCACTACTGAAAATCACAATTTGCACCTGATTTAACGCTTATATTTTTAAACATGATCGAATTACTTGACTTTTCTTGTAAGAATGTTTTTTTTATAATTGTTGGTTTTTTCATTAAATACATTGCCTGAAATTTTGGACAACACGTTGGTACACCATTTTGGTATTGATGCCAAAGAAACAAAAAAATGAAGTTTGGATCAGTTTTCCATTACTTGAATTGAAACCTCAATTAAACGATGAATCCTTTGATAGATTTGCCTTTAATGGAAACTATACATCTGTATGTACACACTTACAAAATAACAGTACACTATAATATACTCATACTCCGGCCTTTGACGAAATAACAAAAATATACAAATCAGTAAATCTGCATACAAAAATCATCTACAATTTTCCTATAATCTCAACAATATTCAAAAAATCCGCCCCAATTCGTCATCACCTACGAACACATTCATCATCATCACCATCGATCACCTCATCCTTTCCATACACCGAGCTTCTCTCAAATCGCACATCTCGATCATCATTGATCTACCACCTGCATCATTACCGTTCGAAAGTGAATCGCCGGCTTCCATCGGTCGCGTTAAAAACGCACTACCTCGACGACATGGTGAAATCAATCGGCGCCGACAAGAAAACGCGGCGTACGGCGTCGGCGACATTGAACTTTCGTTTTCGACGTTTTTTCCCTGCGGCGAGCAGCTTGCGCTTTTTTCGATTCCACCACAGTAGTAGCCGAGGATCCTACAGCGGCCGAAATCGTCGTTGTCCTCGTCGTTGCAGGTTGCACTTGTCGTTTTTTGCGCTGATGATGGACACTGGTCGCTTTCCTGATGATGACTCGGCTGCTTTATTCGATACTCGACGTCGTTTCTCTTGTGTCGATGGCGAGCGCTACAGTGCAAACTGCTTTTTTCGGACGACTGCGACCTTCGTTTGAATAAAAACAAATTCGAATGTATACCTTTTGTATATATACTGTACAATATTACTTTTTTTTATCAAAAACATATTGTATATTATTTTAAACGAAACCACTCATTCAATGTCAGAGAGAAAAAAAAGCTCACTCGTTACACCTGACGACTCGGTTATACTATATACATTCAATTAGCCCGCGAATTAACGGAAAACTACCTTAATTGGCAGCCAGCAGCTTCCACGCTATACGGCTCCCGTCGATCGCCTTCTGCACGCGAACTTTGTGCGTTACTTTTTTCCGACCTCGAAGCTACAGCTCTCTCTTCGTGCCGCGGTAAAAACTGCTCACAAGATTCAACGGTTTTCCGCGTCTCGTTATCCGTCGACGTGAACTTGAAGGCGGCACTTCCGACTCGTGGCAAAGTAAACTCGCTGCTCAGTCTGTAAAAGCTCGGATCGACGAATCCAATTCTTCCTCTGATATCCATCGCGCGAAATTCCGCCAAGAGTCTGGAAAGCCTGAGGTTCAAGGGTTGAAGCTCGTAGTCGATTCGCAGGATCGATTCGACGCCGTTGCAACGCGACGATCTTCGTGAGAATTGAGATTTATTATTCTGGGATGAAGCTTGATTGGAGACAGGTTGATCGCCTTGGCTCCGATCGGTGTTACTGGAGCGACGCCATCCTGATCTCGAGAATAGCTTATCGTAGGTGAGCTGCGCGAGATTCTCGATTATCTTGTTCTTCGCTTCGCTCATGCTGGTAGTCGCGACTTCCGTTATTTTTTCTTTATCATCATCATCATCATCGTCCGGAGTCGATGATTCCTGATAATGCTGATGCGCCGCCGTCAAAGTTTCGCCTTTGAGTGAATCGGACGAGCTGTGACGTTGATGCAGGTGGTCAGGGTCTACTTCACTCGGTGCTACTGTATCATCAGTAATCAACGAACCGTCAGCTATTCGTGGAGTTGGATAAAATTCATTCTGAATAGACCGCCACGATGCCGCCGCATCGTTCGGCTGTACTTGAGCGCCGAGAACTTCATTGACAAAGTCGGAAATCGCTCGACTCTGTTGGGATAGACAAGTGTCGCTCTTTATGCTCAATACGCATTCGTTCGCTCCGATGGATACAGAGGACTCTCTCGTGGCTTTGTCGAGCAAAACCGAGCTCGATCGACTTGCGAGGACATTGTAGTTGGGAATATCCGATGAACATGATGATGATGATGATGATGATGATGCTGGTGATGAAATTCGAGAATTGTCGTCGTTGGCTACTGATGTTCCGCCGCGCGGACTGAGCAACTC
>UCQR01003259.1:0-25697 GCA_900474235.1 Cecidostiba semifascia
TAATCACAGTGTTTTAATGCAAGAAACCATAATGGGCTGTATCGAAGTGGCATTAAATCACCTCAGAGGATGTATATATAGCGAGAAAAAAGAGACGCCTTCGAGGCTACTGCTGCATCAGCTTCTGCTCCTGTTGCATCTCTCTCTGCGAAGGGGAAAAAGGAAAGTATAAAGGATAATTGCTATTAGCAGCTGTTATTTCGCTCGATTTGAGCCGCCGCGCGTTACAATATAATAATTACCGCGCGGGCGATCGGTTTAGACTCGTCGTGTGGCTGCTGTATCAGTCCCCAGTATTTGATTTATGCCGAGTCGAGCATAGAAATAGAACACAGAGCAGTTCTGTTGTCCTCGAGCGGACACCTCGAGATATTGGTTTATCTGGCGCCGAGAGTAATTGATTTAATGTGCGGCAAGGCAAATTGCAGACTTGCGCGCGGTATGTCGATTCTGAGGATTTTTTACGTCTCGTTAATTGCACAGCCACGAGATTCTGGAGTATTGAAATATCTTCACGCACGATAATTTACGCGCTGGGGGGATATATTACTTATTTCCAGCCGGCGCTTTTACGATTGTCCGAAGTATCGTTTAGTGGAGAACTGCCGGAGATATTTACGAGACTTTCAACTCGTTTGTTTATGTATATATATACCTATATACGTATAAACGGCTGCGCGCGATTTCGCGTGTATATCAATTTGGCGGAGACTTTTTAAAACTTGTGATGAAAAACAGAGTAAAAGTGTATTAAACACGAAAGCGTATATATGTGTGTATGTAGACAATTGAAGATAATTGCGAGCGAAGAATTAAATTAAATGCGCCGACTAATGAGTTCGAGAGTATTTTTTCTCTCCTCATCCGAGGAATTAAAAAGCAAAATTATTATATTTCCAGCTAATTGAAAATCTCTCTGATAATATAAAAATAAACGTCGACTGGATATACCGTATAGCAAACAAAACGAGCCATGACCGTGGGAAACGCACAACGCGCTCTATTATAATCAGCCGACATCAACGAAAAAGAAAATTATTGTCCACTTACCATCCACACCTCCGGCCTATTAATCCATTGTATATGCATGAGCTGCATCAGGGACAACGTCCACGCGCGCCGGGTTGAAACGTCAAGGCTGCCTTGCCTCCATCCCGTGTGTGTTTAAGGGTCAAAGTAAACCGTTTGCCGCAAGAGCAGAGCCGATAATCACTTTTCAATTTCCAGGTCAGCAACGCGTGCTCGGGATTTTCGCAATCCTGTGTATGTAGCACCGCCGACGATAATTAGATTCTCCGGCGGTCCATACCTGCACACGTGCGTGATTTGCTCTATGTATACTGCTGACCAAGGCTATGGGTGTGGACTTTTTCTCTCCACTTACTCTCGATTTCGCGCTTTTCTTCTGCTGCACCTATACACTGCTGCATATATAGTGGCGGGTCGTTAGGTCATCAGCTGACGTGACCGCCGCGCAGACACTCCTGTGTATAATGGCGTTGATTGTTGTCTCACGTGCGGTAGCCGTTTGTAATTTTCTGCAGATGTTAGATCTAATTGGCCTCTATTGTGTGCTTTGATGTCTGTGTGTAATTTTTTTTTTCTTGCTAGAGTGCTCGCATTTCAAAAATAGATATTTAGATTGTTATATTTGATACAGGTGTTCGCGGCGAGGAGAAACTTTGCAGATTTACAGCTATGCCGTTTTATTATATTCGACATGAATTTGCATACCGACATAATTTACATCGTCTTTTCAAAATCAGGGATTTTCTCAGCAAACCTCAATCTCCGCGCTGTGCCTATAATACATTGCAGGACGAGATTTATTGGTCTAGTTCACCTCCTCGCATCTTTTCTAACGGTGCACCAACAATATAACTGATTTATGGTGTGTTATTTAGACTCACATACGAGTTTCAAGTACTACAATGTAATATTTAATTTCTTTCTTTGCGCATTTATCACTATAAATTCTAGATTAACGTATTTTGTCGATGCGTTCAACTTTATAACCTGGAAAACCTACTTTTTTGTCAAGAAATAACCACGAAAATCGTAAAACAAAAATGACACTTTGAAAGAAGCGTGTGAAAATAATCCCCTTTACAAATTAACAGCGATACTTTACCGAGAAGATTTGACGTATACTTTTGTGTTCTATTATAAACATACTTTATACGTCCAATCTCTGAATATATGTATATTGAATATATAGTATCGAATCACATATATTTCAAAGGATCTCACAATGACAACAAGGAGCATTTATCCTGTCTGACACAAGGAAGATAAAATAATTCGCAACGGAAAAAAAAACTGGCCTAGTCAGCCCAAAACATCAGCGTAAACAAAAACCATCTAAATCATGCACACCAGAAAGCGATCTCCCACAGCATTTCGGCGCACGTCGAATCGCGCCCACACGGCTCAAATCCAAGCGGCCAAAAATCTCGTCAAGTGGTACTTCGATATTCATGGTCACGTCGTCAGCATTTCGAGACGATTCACTTTTGCGCGCGTGTACCGCGTTCCTCTCACTCGTTCTCAGCAGCGCTTCCTATTCAGAGCAAAACAAAAGATCTCACCCACGCGCTGATATTGCTTTTTTCTCCCTGTCATGCGGGATGACTCTATTTACTGCACGCTTCTTTTTTTTCTCGGCGGAGTTTTTTGTGCGTAAGTACAGTGTCACTTGGTGCGATTTTACATGGGAAAAGCATCTTGCGGTTGTATCGATTATAGGATGTATTTCTTGAGATTTTGTGGTACGGTGTATATGGTCGGAAAGTTGTGTGAGAAGCGGGACTTTCTTGTAATTCCTTGCGGTTTTAAAACCGTATATACGCGGGGATTCCATTTCTAATTGGTGATTATGATTTTCTTCGATCAGATATTTAACGGCTATAGACGAAAAGAACCGATATACTGATATTATTATGCCTGCTATACCTCAAGCGCTCAAACTAAGAACGTGAAAGTATATTTGGTTATATTAACGGATACAGATCACGCTAGATGAGAATAAAATTCCACAGTTTTGTGAAAACTGAAAGTGTTTTTTATTTGGAGCAGAGAGAAAAGTTATTGCTCGATCAAGCAACTGTCATATGGAAAAATAAACATTTGATTAGCCTAAAACGCGCGTGCAAAGTCAATAAAACATCAGCGTCTCTACTTTCCCAACAACTCCGGTTCTTAAATCCTTATCCATCGCGCTCTCGTGATATTCGACTTATCGCGCCTACATATGCTTTCTCGCGAAAGCAAGTGACATATTCTACGACAGAAAAAAAAACACCTAGAGGAGAATAAAAAGCTCTAAAATCCGGACTACCTACATCTCTCCTCAATAACGTTGTTTACTTACTGAAGTCAGCAGTATCCCACTTGCGAACACATTATTGACATACACAGACAGTCGCTTTCGAATCTCCTCCACGACGAGACTCTCCATTTTCCCGAGCGATACTCGCGCTCGATAAGAATCTATCCCTCTCTCGCGTGTATATTAGCTACTTACACACGTTCTAACAAGACTTTTCTCTCCATTATGTTGCAGAGCACTGCGAGACGAAGGAGAAGAAGACGACGGAGGAAGAAGAAGAGCAGCTGGTCTGACTGGTCGACTGTAGAGTAAGATGTCGTACACGAACCGCTTCCCGCCGACGAAGAACACGCGCTACCGTAGCAGTTGGGGCCCGTCCTCGGTCTCGGTCTTTCAACGAGCTGATGTGCCTAGGCCGTCGCCTGAGGAGGAGGAATACGCCGAGTTCTATCACGAAAGACTACACTCGGCGCAGAGCCGACAACTCATACCGCTACAGGAGGATCTGGCCGACTGGATCAACAAGACGATAAGTGAGTGTTATTCTGTGTGTTTTGTTAATTGATATTCTATTGAGTTTTTCTTTTCTGATTGCTATTTTACGATTTTTTTGGTTTAGTTTCTTTTACTTGATGCTATATAACATGAGATAGAGAATTACGTATTTATATCACGCGGACGTATATCGATTTCCAATTCCTGCGGAGAATGTTTTTGCGTGACGGCGAGGGGAGTTGAATTTTATATTACCTATATATAGTCAACAGAGTCTGCTGTTTCAATTTCAAGTGCATCGCTCTGCTTTTATCGGTGTATACATATTTTATAGGCTGCACAGTAGCCATTTTAAAACAGGTTTCCTTGGATGCGTATATATTATGAGGTTAGTGAGATGATCATTATTTATCCACATTATGGCGACATCGGATGAATCTAGGTCCATTATTTTTTTGCAGATCTTTTTAATTGTTTCTTAAAGCATTATAATATAGTTGATGAATAATTTTTTTAAGTTATATTGTATGAGAAATTTAATAATTGTTATGTATCACATCTCAAAAAGTAATCTATTTGAAAAGCTTTGCAAGCAAAGAATTCGTGACTATAAATGCAAAAAAGAGTTTCACTAGATACAAAATTCCAACATAAAACGGGCCTGGAAATTGGCAGTCTTGATTTACGTGCCCATGCTCTATAGAACGCTATATTTGCCCAAATTATCCACCTTCGAGTTTGCCTAGCCGCATGTGCATATATGTATAACTATAGGCTCACCCTTCATCAAACATTAGTCGGCAGTGCGACTGTGTCCGTGCTGGCGTTGCTGCTTTGCAGGCATATTTTCGGGGGGATGCGATCGATAAATATATTGAAAGAGCTAATAAATTAAACGAAAATCTCGTGTCTAGACGTGTATCACTGAGGAAAAAGAACCTGATAAATCGACGATATCCTGATACACGATATTTTTATTGAAGAGGAATGCTACCACATTTTGAAGGCATTTATGCATTCAAAGGCTCACATCCGAAAATAAAAAAAAAAAGAACTAATTTTACCGGACTGGAATGAAAGCGCATAATAGATTACATGCACGCTAACCGTTTAAGTGTTTACTTTTAGCCGAGCTCTATACTTTGAACTTTAAAACTGTTGCAAATCCATAAGCGACTATATCTAATAGTTTGAAAGTATTTTAAAGAATTTTCAACTGTTTTAAACTATGCACAACATTAAAAATCACCAAATCGTACTCAGTGTCATCTGTCTAATAAAAAAATGTCACGGCCCTCATCATCATCATCATCTCTATATTAAAAGCTATGAATGGTCCACCATATGTGGCAGCAGTATGTGAATGCGTTCCGCATAGCCAGCTCATAAAAGCCCGTATATAGTCGGATACTTTTTTAATTTACTCAATTAAAGACCACAGACAGATACGAGCAGATATACGTTATCTTTATTGAGTGTCATAAGACGTAGTTTTTAGAATTTTAACTCGCTTTCTCGCATACGATCACAACATTTTTTTAAATAGTAAATAATCTTTATTCATAAACATTTATTTTAACTTGATTTTCAATATTACAAAATCATTTCTCTCGAAAGATCAAATGTCTTTATAATTGATGGCTATACAAAATCTTCAAAATATCCTCGAGCATTACCCCGACACCAAGGCACTACATACAGTTCATAAAAAAACAAAAAAAGAGAGGACCCACTCAAAGTATATTAGAGTAAGAGCAGCATATCCGTCCTAGCTGTCTCGCACGAAGGCCGGCGATCAATCGCGTGCGTATACATGACAGAGAGACGGCGGCAGCAGTAGCATCAGCGAAGTTAGTAGGCAGATGAGCCGGTACGCAGTAACAATATCGGTGCTGTGTGCAGTCTATATACGAGGGGCTACTTGGTTCTCTCCGCCGCTCATTTTCTACTCGCCCTTTTTTTTTTGCCGAAGCGCGTGCGCGTCGCACACATACGTGATGCTCGCCGAGGCGTAATACGACATAATGCACCTTCAGCCATTGAGCTATCCCATTCAACGATTCAGCGTTCACTGCTCCTCGTATAATATACGCGCATCCGTTTCGCTGCTTCTTTTTTCCCTCTCGTTCGCTTTTTACGCTGCTGCCACTGCTATTTTTTTCTTTCTCGGCTCTTTGTCTCTTGTAATGGATTGCTTCATCGGATAGCCTTTGTCGCTTAATGAAATTTTTCGGCAGTTCTATGGAATATTCTCAGTGTGAAATGTTCATCGCTTTTACGATCTACTCTCTTTGAGGAATAAAAAGGGATTCAAAAACTCTCTTTCATCCGCGTGCAATCTTCCTTCACTTTGTCCCTGTCAGATATGCGCGAGCGAATCATATCGGATGCCTTGGAACTGCAATTGCGGGACGACGACTCGCGTTTTCATCGGTCCGTATAACGATGACTCGCGGTCATCCCAGCCGCGGTGAAAGTTTATTTCCAATGCAGAGAGTAACGGCCCGCTATACTCTTCTAATTTAATCCGATTCTAATTAAGGCCCCGCGTGCGCGAGCGTGAATCTCTTACGAGCCGCCACAGCCGCAGGAGAAACTTCATCGTCCTGCAGTGCAGTGCACCGTTTGCTTTTACCTTTTCTTCTTTCGCATTATTGCTGTGTGCTTTATCGACTAAAAATAACGCGATATCGAAGTAATTAGGTTATATGATGCGAACATGTACATCGCTGGATTAAGCTCCATTAATTCGAGAGTATACCGTATATATGAGAGTAATAATTTCCAGAGCTGATGTAACACACACACACACACACACACATTCCGACGCTTTGTTCTTGTAATTTCCCGTATATGAAATCCCTGACTGCCCTGATTGATATTAGAGCGAAATTACTCGCTGATGTAACGTTTGCACCATCACTTATACCCGGTGTGAAATGTACAAGCATCGGCTTTTCACTTTCACGCACCACATTCATCATCAATATATTGTAATAAAAGACGAACCTATATAGTAGAAGAAGCCGAAGAACTTCGATCAGATAACATGTCTGGTGTATTCTCCGATTCCGGTGTTCGCATATAAAGGATTCATATTTTTTGTGCGACGATCCATCGCATGTCTGCAAACACACAGATACACACATACTCTCGTTCTCTTCAGACAACGTAAGCAGTTTTCTGCATCTCTGCTGCACGTGACGCGAGAGACCACAAAGATCAGCATCTGGCCAGATGTGGGAAAGGATATTCGCGTAACAGTCGGGCTTCCGCTACTTTGCGGCAGTATACGCGCTCCCGTGTATTATGCATTTTCGCTTTCAAAGAGAGAGAGAGAGAACAGTTCTAATAGCCGCGATCGGAGCAACGAGAAGTTCAATTATGCTAAACAGCTGCTGCCGATGTCGAATTACAAGAGGGAGAGAGTGACGTTTTCGGATCTAGTTATATTGTGTGACGTAACGATGACTTTCCTGTGTATATTATAGTATACTTAATTATACACAGAGAATTTGCAAAAGAAAATGTTCGCGCAACGCGTCGACTTTACGCTAATCCGAAGAAGAAGAATGCATGCGTAACGAGAGAGCCTTTCAAATTTTCTATTAAGACTCGGGCCAATGCGCCTATTATACTTATACACTCTTGTCGAAAGCAGTAGCAGCAGTGGTGAAACTTTTGATCAAAGTTATTAGGTTACACACGCGAAGACCATATGACTCTTCGACTATATAGAGCCATATGTGTGTGTGTGTGTGTATAAGTGTGCGTATTCCGAGAATTCCGCGCCTCAAAGTAGACTAGAGCCATAAAAAGTTTTTCCAGTTTCACTGCTCGGCGCGCGCGCCGAGGTCAATCGGGCGCTAACTGCAACTCTCCCGATTATTTTCGAGTCGTGAATAGGCCCTTATTCGTCGTGTTGTCGAGCTCCTTTTTTTGCGACTCTCGGGTTTGTTTACACTCTTTCAAATTTAAAATATATTGCATCAGCCACAATTAAAATGACTGAGTGAGGCTTGAATTAAAACTTTTGCATAACGCATTACGCATTGCCATGTGCGAAGAATGTGCGTTAAAAATAGTGTATAAGCACAATAAAAAAATGTCTCGTGTCTGCATAAGTATGTAATATATGGGAGTTTGAGCGCACATTCAACAAAAAAAGCTATGATCAGAGAGAGAGAGAGAAAGACACAAAGAAGAAGTACCGCCCGCATCCGCAAAACCGGTAGTTTCTCTCCGCTTGACGTTGACGCTAAAATTCTAAAACTCGCCATACTGCCTTTGTTATCTTACAGGAAAGTGTCGTGTCCGAGGAAAAAGTACACATAGTATAGTCCTAATACAGCTTCTGCAGCGATGTCTGCATATATAAATAAATAAAATAGAGCATAAGCGCGCGCAGTATGGTATATAATAATACATAAGCCAAAAGGCGAGAGGTGTACAACACAACACACACACACACACACACACACACACACACACAGGCGCATTATCGTTCACGGATGCGATCGGTAGGCGATATTGCGCGAGATCGTGCCTATTATATGCAGTAGATAAAGCTGGCTGAGGATTTCGAATGCAGCGCGCTCTTCGATCTCTTCTCTCTCAGCTTGGCCGCTACTGCACTGTGTTGTGTATTAGAGGGACAATCGTGTCGGCTTCGTGCGGAATTTAAACGTGCGCGCGCTTTTCACGTCGCCGCGGCGCATTTTTTTTCTTTTCTTCTCTGTGCGCGCCTATATACTAGCTTCAGCAGTCTACTATACCGCGAGAGAGCTACTTTGAATATGCTTTATTTTAATGAGCGCTATAGCGCTGATGTTGATGTTTTGAATATCGGGTCGTTGACTCCGGCGTATAGTGTATACCATATTATATACACGTAATAGTCGAGCTAAAATTTTAGTTTCGTCATAATATATTTTGAATCTTAATGTATATACGAGAGTGTTGCACGCCAAAATTGATTTTTTTTTCAACGTTTACGTCAATATATTAGACGGGACTGGCTCTGATATATTAACGAGTCCATGGATACCGAATACATGCTGTTAGATCGATGTCTATTTATATAAAAGTATAATATCCCGCGGCATCGTGATCCATAATTCGTGATACACGTGACATGTAGCAGCAGAAGCAGCAGCCCACGAATAAGGGTCTAATCGCGACGCAAGAAAGAAAGCACGAGAGTTGCTGCTGCCTCCTAGTAAAGAAAAGAAGTAGGCCTTGACGTGACTTCTATATATCCATCGCAGGGTAAATATGAAGTATCGATTTAACAGAGCTCTAAAAGCCCTAAAATGCAGCTGACGCGCACTACTGGCTTAAATACATTCTGTCCCGCGAAAAAAATAAAAAAATGCCGTACCAGGTCACGCGGATACGATGACTCTTATATATACAACCACATATATACATCATGTCTACACGCCGTTAGCACACGCTATATATACTCTGACGAATTGCCGAGTTATCTTCTCCCTTTTACACTATTATATACATATATATCAGAACAGCTGACTGTCCTCTACTGTGTATAGCGCGACTAGTTATCCGCGGGTTCGATCGCTCTCGCGCGAAACCCGACGCCTTGTATTCCTGCAGCACAAGGAGAGCTGCGGGTGGGCATGTCGCGAAGAGAGATCGCAGGCTTTGCCGTGCGACTGTCAGAAAATGCTGCTTTTTCGAATGAATGGTCTCTCGGTCTCTGCTGTGTATTATGTGTCGAGAGAGAGAGCCGACAAAGGGGCTTCTTTCGCAAGATGAGCGCGGCTCGCCCGTTTTTCGAACATGTGATGTGTAATGCGATTTATATAGCTTTTTTTTCTTTTCATCGTTATTTCGCGATTGACTTCTATAGACAAGTAAGCTGATTGTCTGCGATCGCGAGAACGATATATAATCGTATGGGAAAGCACATTATGCATGTGTACTTTGCTTCTGATGGGAATTTATGCTTTTGGTCCTCGAATAGTGACTGATTGTCGTGAGCAAAATTTTTACATCCAGACAAAATTATTCGCTATTTACGAGGTTGTCGCGGTCCTGTCGTTATATTCGGGACATAATACAAGAGCAAGCCACAGGAAGATCCGTGATCGGGCTATAGCTAGGAAATCAATTACTTCTCCCTTGTATAGCTCTCGAATAGAAAGGGCTCATCTGGAGCTGAAGGGTGATTGCTGCTATAGTAACTATATCGGGAAGGCAAAAGGACTGTGGGGTCTTTGACAAGGGGAAATTCAAGCACTTTGAGATTGATAAAATATTCAGAGGACACGATAAAGCCTTCGTATATACTACGTCAGAGGTGATTGTTGTTTCTAATTTCACAAAAAAAAAAAAAAATATCAAAAATGTTAGCAGAAATGCTCGATCGATCTTTATCACCGACATTATCCAGACAACTTCTTCGCATCATCAAGCTCACATGGTAATTATACGCGTTGCGAATATGTGAATATATACTACACCATAACGAAGGTATACACGTCAGACATGCACAGTTGAGTCGAGCCTTCTGCAACTGCATCGACAACTACTGTACGTGCATGTGACTCACACCGGAAGTAACTCGGCCCACCCTTCGACTTCCCTTTGCGCGTTTTCTCCCCCCATATAGTCACTGCACGCGCCGGCGTGCATAACGTTACGCCTTTCTCGTCTCTCTCTCTCTCTTTCTCTCTATATTATCCTCCAGTTTTTTTTTCTATACACATGCCCGCACTCGGGGCACACCTCGCATCGACGAGATGCCTCGTTGGACAAATATTTTCGCACTTGGCTCCTCTTCTTCTAATTGTGTCCGATGATAATTTCGACGCGAAACGCAAACATCCTGTCTTGCAGACGAGTGCTACGGCGGCGACGTTTTTATTCTAGACGGATCGGATTTCTGTATACTCGTCGAGACATTTTTGGATTATTATATTTGCTAATTATTGTCATATATTTTCTGTACATAGTAGTATTACAGTATAGCAAAATGTGAAACTTGATTACTCGCGCGAAAAAAAAAAAAAATTCCTAGAAGCGAATTTCAGCTGCAACCTTGAGCAAAGTCTCGGTTTTGGCATCAGAAGCCAGAGCCGAGAGTCATATCCAGGGGGCTTTATGGCCCGAGAGGAAGCCCATGAAATCTCCAATAAGTTTCCTGAATCGTGCTTGTTCGCGACAAAGCCAAAGCGCTGTATATACTCGCGCACACGAGCATTAAGGATTTATGGTCTATCCTCTCTCTTTCTCGACTGTATATACATACATATTGCGTCACGCGGAGCGTGAACTCCCTCTTCCGCATATATATAGTGTATATATGTGTATCATTTGATAATCCACTCGATCACCGCCTTCGCTGCTTCTTTCCATGCATGTGGTACACGCGACTCGTGAGTGTCCCGATTAACTTTGTGAGAGGTGTGCGCTATTATAAGAGCCGTGAGAAATGTGCTTCGATTCGTTTCGACGAATTGTCGTTTGTGGATGAGAAAGTCGATTGTTTTTCCGTCACATGTATATATGTATATGCGCAGATATAGGTACAGGTATAATATGTACGTCTTTGATGTAGATGAAGCACGTTGTTGTATATTACTCTGATGATGACTACGATGAGTACATCAGATACGTAACGATATTGCGCAGATTAGTATAGAGATACAGCCCGTGTATATATGATAGATCTATTTTTCAGTACACATTCAGGAAATCACTGAATCACTCGCCAAGTGTGACTTGATTCCTGCACGACGAATGATCGATCCATCATGACAATAAGCATCAGATGCACTCACATACTCACTCTTACATGCGACAATTCTTCCGCAATGCTAATAAATATTTTCCCAACTCAGTTCACTGTACTTTAAAAAAATTACGTAAGCTCACAGGACACCATCGCGCAACAGCCTATTTCACGGACAATTAGGGTCCACTCTATAGAAGTGCGCGCAGCATTAAGCGCGCAATTGAATCTCCGCGGGCGCGAACAATAGCAACGTCGTATGCAGCGCCGTATAGTCCAAGTTCCGGGTGACCGAGATCGCGCGCTGCTGCTGCTGCTGCTTGATCCCATAAGTCGCGCTCCTCCCGCCGCTAAACGAAATCGCGAATGCGAACGTGAGTTATTGCCGGCGCGCATCGAAAGGGGCCACACGCGGCACGTTCTATAGGAACACAATTTACAAACGCGGGCACATCCCGCCTTATCACGAGTTTCGCCATCCTCGGAGAGAGAGAGAAAAGGAGAAAGAGAGCTATTGTCTCTTGCGTTTTATATATACACGCGTGTATATACTTATATATTGTATACCTTTTGTCGCGCTCCTCGTGCGAATGGATCCGAAGGATAGTCTCAGGGGTATATTACGTAGGATATCTTTGCTGAATTTGCAGCTGTCGATCGCGAGATGGATAATGTTTATTGTTGTATATTTATCGACGATCGAATATTGTCTCTGCGTCTCATTTGCGAGAGTATACAGTTGAGGTTGTTTATTTGAATATACTGATAAGATTATTCGAGCTTTTATTATAGTTTGACAGTTTAATAGTATCCTATACGCAGTTACAGATGCTGATAATGGAATATAGGCGTCGTATTGTTTCTTCGGAATTAATAATCGACATTCGATGGGTGAGAAAATCTGCTATCGTAGATCCATTTTATTGATTTTTTATTAAATTTAACATCACACGTTTTACCAACAACCCTTTCGCGAACAATTTCGTTCTCAAGCTCTTGGCTAACAAACTTCTTTCTTCCATTCAGTTTACCACTTCATCCACTTGCCTCTCCCATTCATCCTACCCCGAAAAAAAGAGCAAACCACCCTCCGACAGCAATAAAAGCGAAGCAGTAGCCGACTATTATTATCTAAAAAGTCAAGTAGAGTATATTCGCGGTGGGCCTCTCTCTCTCTCTCTCTCTCTCTCTCTCTCTCTCTCTCTCTCTCTCTCGTCGTTATATAGAAAAGGCGCTATATATATACTCCTCGCGCGCGACAAAAGCCGGAGCCAAGATTTTTCCCGAAGCCGAAGCAACCCCATTGTTGCTTGGGGTCAAGTCACGAGAGAGAGAAAAAGCAGTATAGAGCGCCGCGCGGCGGCTTCTCATTACCATTCGTATCTGAGCTGGTCTATCGAGAGAGAAGCTGCTGCTGCTGCTGCTGCTGCTGCTGTAGCCAGCCTAGTTCCTATTTCCCATCACGTATTTACTGTTTATATACCCCGTGTATAGCTGCACTGATTCTCCACTGCTACTGCTGCTGCTGCTGCTCTCGTTTTTGCGCTTTGTTTTTCTCTAGACGAACCGCACCAGACGACGAACTACTAGTTAATTGACGAACTAATGACTTGTTTGGGTTTGCTCTCTAACGGGATGGCAAATTTTTGTTATTTAGGGCCGCGGTATATAGAAAGTTTGCTATATACATCTATAACGGCTGCACGATCGGCGATTTCGTGCGAGCCAGTATAGGTGAGGCTGATGTCGCAATGCTTTGCGTTATTTTTTTTTACGTCTCGCGTCCTCGTTATATTTTCGTAATAATGCTTCGAGTCTGATGTGCAGTGGCTATTAAAAATTGTCACGGTCATCGTTGCAGATACACGATGTAATTCGAAAAACTACTCTTCCGTAAAGATGTTGAGATAATATCGCTGTGTTGTGTGTGTGTGTGTGTGTATATATACAGAAAACAAACGGTATATATAACAAGATTCACTTCCGTGTATATCGATTAGGATCGCAACAGTCATTAATACCAAAACGTATGGTATATCTTCTGAAACCTACCCAGACTTTCATTTTTTTTTAAATCCCCTATACCGCGAGAGAGTAGCTGCGTATTATAATAATACTCGCTATTTTCAATTCTGTAAACTCATGGTTTTATATCACGATGCGTTAATACGCGCAGCAGGCATTACACGCTGGTTTTCGAGTATGTCGAGCTTATTAAGGTCAAATTTTTACGGTACAGAAATGTACACAAGCGGATCATTGTACACTTTTTTTTTCTAACACAAAGTGTCCACAAATAAGTCGTCCTTCGAGATCAGCTGTAGAAATTCGAATTTCTAATCCTGCGTGTTATTGGCTCTATTTGCTGCGAATAGAGCTATTATCATTTTCAGGGAGAAAAAAAAAAGTATAGAGGATTGTTCGTTTGCGGTTTTGTTTTCTTCTCTCATCCTCTCTTTCCTATGAAACGCATCAGTATTGGTCGTGCGCTACTTGCATCGTCGTTAGTTGCGCGTGAGTGCCGCACTCTGTTATTAGGAAAAATCAGACCAGACACGTCTCTTCTTTCTGATGCGCTGCAGTGTTAAAGACCGCGTTTGCTATATACACTTTAGCCTTTGCAACAATACCGATTATTTTTTTACAAGTATATAATGGCTCTATCCATTCCGTTAGTTTAGCGTCGTTATTACGCTAGAAGTAGTAACTTTTTTCTGGTGTTTCTCGGTGAAACACAAAATACGCGCTATAAGTTTATTATATTATACCTAATACCTAGTTGTATATAACAAAAATCGTTAGCTTATAGACGGAAGCATCGCTATTATTCCAGCGCATATATCAGCGCGATATCGAAATAACGAATGAAATCTCGATCGACTTTCTTCGTATATAGCGGTTTCTTGCGCACGTCAAGGTGACTGATTTCTGCAGTAAACACAGAATTACGAAGAGAAGACTAGACCTCCTGAAATGGATCTCTATAGGCGTTCTGCTTCTTTACCGGCGAGGGGAAAATTATCCGTGGAAATCGTAAGCCAAACCAATCGTCACCGGAACGCGACGACGTTTTATCCGGCGCACACGCGACGAGTTGCGGCTATATACTTTTCCATCTTCGTGATGCGGTTTGTCGGTCGAACGAAACCGAAATCACGATGATGATGATGATGATGAGGCTTTGGGACTCGCGCGTCTTGCTCGAGCTGCTTTTACGGCGAGAGTTGGATTTTAATGTTTTGATTTGTGCTTCAATGGGCATCTTTAATTCGTATTAGTGGCATTGCAGTTATTGTATAATTGTTTCAGTCATCGATACACCACGAGAGCGTTTGCGAATCGATTAGGATATATTTGCCAAGCTTATAGAATCGAATGACTGTGAAAACTATACGTGTATAAAAGAAAAAAAAAAGAGATAATTCGCGATAGAACAAAAAGTTTAATGCGCCTTATAATGGGACACTGCACACTGCACATAATCATCGGAATTAAACAAACACAGCGCGCTCGGCAAGAAAAACGCTGGAAGTATTCTTCTCTCGATTAGCTTTTTTTCCCTTCCGCGCAGTGGTGCTTAACGGGACTCTAATTTGCCGCATAGATATACCCGCAGTATAGTGTATTTAGTTTTCTACACTGGCACACACTGCAGCAGAGAGTTGAAATGCCGAGCGCGCTTCTGACGCTCGAGCGCGCGCTAATATGCATCAGACAAACGTGCTAAGCTTTGCCATTATAATTCCGCGAGGAGCTGCAGTGAGAAGTAGAGCGCGCAAAGCTTTTCCTTCCATAAGGGCCAGAGTTTCGAAAGACGCGACGTGTGTGTAAAATATATAACGATCGATATATGCATATAGGGAGAGAATATATTCGCGAGTTTTATCGGAGCAGGAGACGTTTCTCTGTGCGTATATAGCGCTGCTACTGCAGAGATGCGATGTAGGGTCGAGATTTCATATCGAGCGACCTAGTTTTCTCGCTATTGTGTCGCCGAGACACGCCTCATTTTATATGAAAAATTCTCTTCGTAGTTTCAATGAATGAAACTTTGCAGTTTGTAGCTTATACTTGGAAATCGATGATTTTAGTAACGATAGAAACTAGTCGTTGTCAATCGATTATTATACAACACTTGAGCGAAGTACTCGTGCAGTGTTATACAAGTATACCTAAATACACTTTCTCAAGTGGCTGTTGCTTGATTTGTTACAGACGTCGACCACATATCGGGCGAGAACTTCTTCGACGTACTCGACAATGGCGCGGTGTTGTGCCGTTTGGCGCGAGTCATTCAGGAGAAGGCCCGATCGGCCATTGAAGCTGGCAGAGCAAAAGGGGTGAGTATATTGTGTACTACTACTGCGGTGAAGTAGCTCTTCGCGTACAATCAATCTTAATTAGCGCCGCGAGCACGCGACGACATCGTTAATACTATGCCTGCTCTCTTGAGCCATGTTTTATCAAACCATTCATTATGATGATAGCAAAAAGCTTTAGTGAATGAATTTTTTTTCAAACAAACTTCGAAAACTGAGATGCAGTCATTCTAATAATAACAATGAAGCTAGTTTTTGCAGCGGTCTCTCAGCAGGAGAGAGAAGATATTCAGAACTACTAATTACGCACTCTCGTGCGGTTTTTTTCAGCCGGCGCCTGCCATAAGGGGACGCTGCTGGGAGAACGCAGCGCGCCGCAGCTTTTTCTCCAGGGACAACATGGAAAACTTCATACAGTTCTGCCGGCGACTGGGCGTTCATGAGAATCTGCTATTCGAAAGCGACGACTTGGGTAAGTATTGTATATCTTCTTTTTTTTTGTCTATTGTCGGTTTGGTTCGTATAGAAAAGTTTGCCGGAGTTAACTCTGTATATACTACGTTGTTATTCGGGATTGAATGGAAAAGTTTTATTCTCCCCTGTAATGGTGAGGATTAGCAGTGACTTTGTTGTAAATGAATTTTATTTGAATTCCTTAAAACTTTGTGTACAGTCATAGTGTCGATGCGAAATACGACTGCGAAAAGTATAATATCGACGACGTTTTCAATTCAAAGTTTTAATAATACTTCCTTATAATAAATAATAAATAAAGTCATATTATTAATTAAAAATACTTCCTCAGACCTATCAGTCAGTGGTATATAACGAGACTCAATAAAGGAAATAAACCAAGTGAGCTTAAAAAAGCTCCACATATCACAAGTATATAAGCACGTGTTCGGATAAAGCGTCTCTTCAGAAGAAAAGTAGATAAGACAAAGCTGCGACGGAGAGAAAAAGTAATTTCCCGAGCAGCAATCTTAATAAGTCAGCGACGACGAGGCTTGTCCCACATGTCTCTCTTTCTCTCAGAGAGACAAACTCGCTCGAGGGCGTTCGAAACTCGTCTCCTCCCCACAGACAGACACAGACACACACAGAGAGTAAATAGGGCGCTCCTTTACTGCCCTGCCTAAAGCACCCTTTAAACGGCTCCGCAGAACAAAGAGAGCAGCGATAAGGAAATTCCTCCGTCGTTTTCCATTCACGTCTATATAGTATACGTGTATATACTCTCTGTGCATATATATCTCGTCCACTGGGTTTCTAGTGCATCAGCAACTGCTGCAGCAGCGACGACAAAAGCTTTTTCTCGTTTTTCGCATCACAAAAGAACAGCCCCGTCGGCTGATATGCGCCCGCCGCGAGAGCCGCTATTATCCCGAGGCGGAAGCGGAACATCGCACTGGAGTAGGCATATCGGAGTAGCCTACTTCGGGAGAGGGAACGAGAGGTTTATGAAGGATCGATAGCTATATGTATATAGGTATTATACTTCAAGCGACGACCTATATATATGTACACTACGACGGCGACGACGGGTACATGGTGTAATTGAAAATTAAGCGATTGCGGCGGCGGAGTTTTTTAATTAAAATTCGACGACGAGTTAATTTGCACCGACGCGATGCAGCTGCGTTTGCATTGCTTCGGAGTTTTCCAATTAAACGGGAAGCCTTTTTTCGGGGGTGCGTTGATTGTGCAATCAACATTGTTCGGATGTCGGCGCTGGGACGTGAAATAACAACAAACGGTAAAGCTCGGTAAATTATTCGAACTCTCTCCCTGTGGTATACTTTCTATATATAGTACGCTCTCAGTGGACAAAAGATTTTTCCATTTTTGCGTTGCTTTTGTTGCGCGAATGAAAAATTATAGCTATAGCGAAGCTGCAGCGGTATTATATTTTCAAGAATATTATGCTTTTTCCTTTTCGAGCTGAAAACGTTTCAAAATAACTCTCGATGAACAATAGAACGCAAAGGCTGTAATACTTTCCCACATAGAAATTAACGGAACCGCAATTTTCCGTTTAAACCTTAAATCCCCAGCTTTAATACACGTCGCTTTCATCCGTTTAATGGCTATGGCAACACTCTACAAAGATATACCAGGGATGATAATTTAACACGTATAAAGTTTATCATTAAAATACATTAAAAAAAAAAACTTGCTTCAACAGTTCTACAAGGTCAACCTCGCAACGTGGTGTTATGCCTGCTGGAAGTAGCTCGTCTAGCAGCTCGCTATTCCCTCGAACCGCCAGGTCTGGTGCAGCTCGAGCGGGAAATCGCAGCGGAACAAGAACGCGACCTTCACTGTCTTTCCGACAGCGGTATCTCCCACAGCAGCCTCGTCTCCTGGCAGTTCCAGTCGCCGTCGCCTACTGCCTCGCCCATGCCACCCGTCGACAAGATCAAGCACAGCAGGTACGAGCTATACACTTTTTTTTTCTCTTTCAGACTTATAAAGTATACGAGACTGTGGCGTCCCGCTGCGCGAGACGAATTTTCCACGGCGCCAAGTGTTCTTCTTTTTTTTCTCTCTGCGAGTCTGAGTTATGGCTTCATTTTATGTACCGTCGACGCATTGCTGGATGGCAATTTTATTTAGAAAAAGAAAAATAAGCTTGTATGTATGAGATTCGACGTGTTGCGAAAATTTTAAGCTCATTTCAAAAAGAAACTTTGAAATTGCATAATATAACAATGTCTACGCCATCGTAGCTCATTTTAATGTCAAATCTGCAGTGTATATAGTACATCCAAGCACGAAAAGAAAAATTAGGGTGCGCAAGGAGACGCGCACAGCGAAGGTGCGGTCTTGCGTCCCTCGTCTCTCGGGCCTCATTAGAATACCTTCCTTCGAGAGCTGCAGCACACCGCGTGTGTGCCGCCGCTGAATTTCAAACAAAACCGTACGTCGAGCATGTAATTGCATTGCGTCATCCTGAATGAGGCGTGACATTCTGCGAATTTCCGTTTCTGGCCGAGCAGGAAACGCAACGCCGTAAAAGAATGAAATAAAGAATATTACAATGTTATATTACGAAAAAAAAATCGCTTTTAATATTATATTTAAGCGGGAAATTTTTTTAATTTTCAGCTCGGCAGTGGAGATGTCGACGGCAGCGTCGCGTTGGCTGGACACATCAGTGACGACGCCGAGTCACGAGCCTGAGATGCGACGTTCGGTGAGCGATAACGGACCAACGGGTAGTGACGGTGTACCCAGTGACACGACAGAGGACGACTGGTCTCGTGGAAGTGCCGATGATCCCGATGAAGTACTGTCGCCGTCGAGCTCACCGTCGCCTTCTTCGACTGAACCGCCTGAACATTCTGGACCGCTTACCGAGTTGGATCGAAAGGTATATTTTTTGCTTTTTCTATATGGAAATATGACTATTTTCGTTGGTTACATTGAATTTCTGAGTTTATTTAAAATAACGCAGTTGCCAACGAATTTTCGTCGTTTCTAATAACCAACAAGGCTGTAACTGTAAAAAAAATCATTATTACCACACTCGTAAAATTTTAGTACACTATATATATACTGAAGGCTTAATCTCACGAAGAATTCTCCCACGTACACACAGGAGCTTCTCGTAACTCCGTACATTACGGGACTATATTTTCGAAATCCTAGGAATTCTTGTGTATATACGCAACAGCAGCAGCAAAGCTTATAATATGTTTCCTTAGTATGCCCGACACCTTCCATGTACATCTACGTATATATCCATGTCGGCGAGTCCGGTAGTCATATAAAGAAGAGGGAAAGAAGGAATATACATATATACGATATTACACTTACGGCTAGACTCCTCCTCTCCATAATATGCACTTCACGTTTTACGCGAGTGAGTAAAAGTCGCCGCATACAAAGCAGCAGCAGCAGCAGCAGTCCAGACTCTTTCTGATGTGCGCGACTTGAAAAGTTCCTGTCTCTGCAGCAGCGGCGGTCAGCGGAAACCGATTTATTCCGCCGCCGACGACGTGCTCAACTTTTTAAAACGGGACAACGCTCTCTAAACGACCCTTTTTCCGCTCTCTATCTCTGTGTAAACTTTTAACACTCATACCCTCCTGCACAGTATTTAGAAACTCGTGTATGTCTTCCCCCCTTTTTTTTACGTTTGCCATGCGTCTGCAGGTGAGGAGAGCTACCGAGGCCGTACAGAGACTCTGCCAGTGCCCGTCTAGCAAGTGCAGCAAACTCAAAGTACGCAAAGTCGGAGAGGGACGCTATCACATCGCCGGGCGGAACGTTTTCATAAGGGTAAGATTCACCTCTCTCTCTCTCTCTGTCCAGTAAATATTAGTGTTGCATTAGTTCCTATAGTCTTTGGATCTTCCTTGTATACGTATACCTTTGCTTGCTTGACATTTTCGCAGTGTAAATAAATAATAATACAACTCTCGACACTGACTGACTTGAAAATAAAGGTGAAAAAAAAGAAAAAGCAAAATGAATTTTATAATGTTCGCAGCTGCTGAAGGGCCGACACATGATGGTGCGAGTGGGCGGCGGCTGGGACACCCTGGAGCACTTCTTGACGAGGCACGACCCCTGCCAGGTGAGGGTCCTCAGTCGCGAGAGTACACCGCCTCCGCACAACGCCAAGCACAGCAACAATTTCCTTCACATACGCGCCAAGTATCGCAGTCCGCCTACCCCAGAGTCCCTTTCCGCTCGCTAGTTCCGCTTATACACTCACGCGTTCTCTTTCATCGCTGCACACGCGAGTGTGCGGTTTGTATATCATACACACATTGCCCGGATACCTAGTGCCTGCAGCTCACTCCCAGACTCGGATGCTCTCTGGGAGGAAAGATATTATTTCTCACTGCCGACTTTCCATTTTTTAGTGCTGCATTCTTCATCGCGTTGGTTGGGCTCGCCTTAGACTTTTTTTTTGTTCACTTCGAGGGACTGTTTTGGTTGGTTTTGTTGAAGAAACTATTCGTGATGGTGCATAACGTGTATGCATGTATTATTACTTACTGATAAGGAGTATGTGTACGTATTTTTTTTTTTTTTTTATTAAAAACGTAATCGATAAACCAAACAAAACAGTTTCCGGAGTAATAAATTCCCAACCAACTTATGTCACCTCACTCGCCAACACAGTACAATCAAACGATTGCTTTACTAAAAAAAAATCTACTCTGTTATATCTCGCACTTATACATTGAACGTATTGTATGTCGATCGACGTACCGCACTCGGCGAAATTCTCTTTTATTTTTTACTCTGCGATGGTTGCATAACAGGAACGATGCTTTCTACCGGCAATGGAAAACTCATATATCTTTGTCTCTCGCGCCGAAGAGATCGGAAGAGCGAATGCAGAAGTCTCTTTATATATACGCATGTATATGGTTATATATCACATGTTTTTTCAAAGTTGATTCATAACTAATCAAACGGTGCTTTTTCTTTTTTCAAGAAACTCTTTAAGGTGGAAAAGGATATACTCTTGGATCAAGGATTTTTTTGTGGCTAGAGGAAACGTGGGTGGCGCGTGTGTGTGTGTCTTTTGTGTTTGGAGAGATCGAGAAGCCGAATTATGTAGCGCGCACGTATATATTTATGCAATCGTTCACAACTACACGCTAAGGCACTCTATTTTACTATGGAAAATAGTATGATAATCAACGTTAAAAAGCCTGACCATTTGGACTTTGGTAACGTTACTTTTAGTTACAATAGAAATTCATATATTTTTTTTTCTTTTTTTTTCATTTTTCGTTTTAACTATTAACGTCCGAATTGTCAGGCGACAGCACCAGCACCAGGTGTAAGTAGATTTTAAGATCGCAATGGCCAAATTAGCCCTTAAAAGTTAGCTATCTCGCTGAAATTGTATATCATCATAATTATTGTAAAGGCACCGAACTTGATTTTCATTCGTTACGAAACGTTTGAAATAAAGTGCAATTATAATCTCAGGAAAGATTATATAGGCGATCATTGTAGTGTTGCACACACGAAATACGCCACCTAGATTCAAAGAAAGTTCTGAAAAAATATACATTCTTCTAATAACAGTTTAATAACATTTAAAGCGTAGTCTATGATATAAAAAAAATATCATTATGAATCAACGACACGACCATTACCATAGATGAGCTAACTATTATAGCTTATTATTAAGAGATTACTTTTTGAATGAATATACTGCGAACGGTCATTGCTCCACCAATTTTGTAAAGATAATTTTTGCAATGCACTGCCTACGCACTATTAGTGGTAACTGATGCAATCACAACACACATAGTTAAAGACAGATATGAATCAGACTCGGTTGAAACCTGAATGATGCATTAACGATTATGAACGTTAAGCAAATTTTTACATCGATAGGAGATTAGTAATGTCTTTACATCTCGTATGTAATATACGTAATTTCAAAGACGAATCTTTAAGTACTGCTTTGATAGAGCGCTTCTCACGTTGATTTTGACAATCAACGTTGAATAAGTATGCTCGACTTTATTAACCGACTCTGCATTCGAAAAATGTGCGACAAACTGTGCATTTTTTAAATTATATATACATTCACATTTCAACTAAAATAATAACGTTTCTTAAGATTGTAATTATCATGATAACAAAAAATATAAATATATCTTTTCTACTTTTATATTATAAACCGTAGAGTAAGAGAAAAGCGTTAACTATGTGGAAAGTGCGCCATGATATGACGTCGATCAGCAGATGGTTATACTATTACAATTTGAAGAAAGCTGACATGTGTTTGATTTTTTTCCAGAAATGCAAGGGCACGACGTGCAAAGGAATACCAAAGCAGAGAATCGTCCGACAAGTTTTGTCGGCGCGTTGAGGCTATAATATTGTTTACAAGGCGTATGCGACATTTGCGTTTGAGAGAAAAGAAAAACAGAAAATAAAACACCCTACGCTCTTTCTGCACTTTCTTGTGTATATATACGAAAAGAGGGAAGATTTACGCGATGCGTTTGTGTGATTTGTAATTCGATAAAAAGTATTGCAATGTGAATAATTTACAGAGACGCGAGAAATTCTCAACTGTTATATTTATTACAAATTATTTTTTTAAAACATCGTTTGATTCTTTGTAAAGAAGAATAAAATTTAACGACCAATTATTTTGTAAATCACAAAAACGTCGATGTATGTATTTGGTGAATCTACGTTCTGTTATACATACGAGACTAGATTTGAAACTAATTTATGTATTAGATTACTTTTTTCTTTGAATACTTCGATTCTTGCAAAGAATTCCAATAATACAGAATGATCTGTATTAAAGATTGGTTTAACGTTGATCTCATCGGTATTTTGTGTATTCAGAAGCGAACATCATGTCGCAGTTTATTTTTTGTACAAGAGATTTAATGTCAGCGCAATTTGAGAATATGGAAGCTATTTGAAATCATGTAAGCATTGATTCGAGAATACAAATAGTTTGAAATTTTTTAATTTAGGCCGAAGTCGAACGCTGTGTAACTGCGTGATATTGTTAACTAACTTTACTTCCATGCAGAGCTCGAAGAAAGTTTTTTTATGCGTGAATCGGTCAATGATGTTTACTGCGATGCCGTAGCTGTAGTACGTACGTTATATTTTCGCCATAATGTAATGTCCTAATCTACTTCTACTAATTTATCGGAGATCGTATATATAAGTAATGTAACCGTACCTGCTTTTTATATTATTATGTTTATATCATTTTTGCTCGAAAAATGAGTTGTATGTAAGCGCTATGTACACTTTGAATTTGTACCATAACAAAGTGTTCAAATAATAATAATTTCAGAGTTAATAATAGGTTTCTATTGTTACTTTTTGTTGAGTAATAAAATGTTTAATTCCAAAACGCTTGCCGTCTTTTATTTTTTCTTCGAAATTTTAATAGGTATGTATATAAAAGGAAACTAATTTGTAAAACATTCTTACGTAAATAATTTGTTTATTTTCGTGTTTGTATAAAGATTTATCCAACGACAATATTTGGCTATATAATGTAAAAATTACATCTATCAAAATGTTATAAAAATTAAATACTAAGTAGGCTTTCAATACTTGCTTAAAAATATCTTACGTTGCAATTGATTATAATAATTTAAATCATTTTTATACTGTAAACTTTGGACAAATAAGAGATTGGTAGACATGAAGCTTAGAATCACTTTTAGTTTGGAATCAAGTATTAAGTAAAATCTAATGAACTTTTTTGCAACGAAATGACGGTAAATAATGTATGCAATTGCAAGTTCAGTGATAAATAAATAAATAAATTACTTCTTCTTACTCTTTCCGAGAGTAAGAGTGTGATGTGACTGAGATTGCATAGCAATTTGAGCCCTTCGCCTGTTGAATTCTTGAATGTCTTCTTCTAATTTCTTTCTGCTCTCTTCCAATTTCTTTTTCTCATCTGTATGATCTCTTTTTAATTTGTCAAATTTGTTGTGGAGCTAAACAATTTACAAAAATTACGTTATTACGAATAATCAAATTGAGTATAAAATGAAAAGTTTAACTTTAAAATTAATTAAAAATGAAGTTAAAATAATAAAGTTAAACTTACATCTTTCTCAGACTCTTTCAGTTCTGCTTCAGCATCTTTAACTCGAACAACGAACATTTGTCTCATTTCGTCTTCCTTTTGCTGCAATTCCTGGAGATGAGTCGATCTCTTGGCTTCACAAGTTTTCTGGAAGCTAACAGGTTTATTCTCACTATCCACATCACTGAATCCAATCTGAAACGTAAAATTACAGTTTAATACATATTACGATTTGAATGAAAATAAAGAACAAATTAAATTACCAACCTGTTCAAGCCTCTTTTTTCGGTACAATTCATAATGGCGATTATGAGTCTTTTCACGCATATCTTCCATATTTGTTCGAATCAACATCTCACGCAATTTTACAAAATCACAATGAGATTCATTTTCGACTATAAATAAGATTTATATGTTTAATATAAATATAAATGCATGAATATTTTTAAAATGAATGATAAAACAAAAGATGTTTGCATTTACCTTGTACAGTACCCCATGGATATTGTCTAGATCTCATCATTTTATTTCCAACACGAACAAAGTCTGTACTACCAACAACTGCAAAAGGTACATGGGCATTCATCTGAGTGTTAACATCAGCAACACTCTCGTCGTCAGTTGGGAACTGGTATATGTTTACACCATTAGTCTGGAGCTCGCTAATAATTTTGCTCTAAAATCAACAAAATAACAATACTTGAGTACAACAATCATTCAATTAATGTAAAGAATATATTAGAAACTCTTAAAGAAACTTACTTTGAACTTTTGTAATTCAGTCTTAGAAATTGTGTCAGCCTTAGCGATGATGGGAATTATATTTACTTTTGTATCCAATTTTTTCATACAAACTAAATCAATTGACTTTAATCTGCATAATATGACAAACGGTGTTTAATGATTGAATAAAGACACGATCAAATAGAATTGGTGGCTGAGTGTAAAACTTAAAAAATATGAACTTACCCGTGTCCAGTTGGACAGATAAAATAAAGGCAAACGTGAGTGCGACTGTCATGGTAAGTAGAAAGTGAACGTTTGATTTTCAATTCCTCTTGTAAATAAGCTTCAAATTGAGTGTCGATATAATCTACAACAGCCTTGAAACTGTCCTCTTTGTTGACTTGATCTCCATAGCCAACAGTGTCAACGATTGTAAGCTTTAGTCGAACATTGCTTTCCTGCAGCTCATATGTATGAGCTTTTAGTTTTACTGCTGGCAAATTGTGTGGACTT
>UCQR01003260.1:0-10703 GCA_900474235.1 Cecidostiba semifascia
TTAAGGAGGTTCTAGCGTTAGGGCAAAGAGTTAAGAAAGTTATGAAAAATATATGTTATTGTTCTCCAAGTTACAAAGAATATTATAGTATTTTTTAAAACCCCGGTTGCCGATCTAATTTCAGAGAAAAAATTGATTGAAAATCTCGTATTTAACACAGGCTTATATGGCACTAGCATGATTCCGAACAGTAATATTAAGATTGCTTTTCACAAACAGTTAAGATCAAATTGAAAAACGAGGACATACATGTTCTCGTTCCGTACTTTTAGATTATCCAAAGAAAAGTCTATGAAGCCGAATGTTTTAAAAAGATATTCACTGTGAAAAGTCAAAAGTGTACACTATCCTAACCTCAAATCGTGACTCCCTAGTCATATGAGCAACTATTAGCATAAAAAAGTTCTTTGAATGACGACCAAAACTATGACAATTGTTCTCCTTTATCTAAAAATGCATAAATAAGTTCAATAAACATTGTTTATTCACTACTGATAACGTATTTATAATAAATTTTTTGCATACGCTCGCTTGACTTGGGAATACCGCTAGAACCTCCTTAACTCCGATACTTTCCGACTATATAGTATACATCAGCTGTATTTATCTACACCGCGTTTATCCTGCAGCTAGCTCATTATATATTCTAGCTCGCATTCGAAAACTAGCACAAACGTTCCAGCAAAAACGTGCAAAAATATTTCATCGGTTTGCCTATTCAAATTCTCTCTTTCTCTCACCGATGAAGAACCTGCACGCGTTCGCCTTCATGAATTTCAATCTCAGGGAATAGAGTAGAGCGACCGGATATACACACACACACACACACATCAAACACGATGGAAGTCCCGTTCGCTCATCTCGCTAATATGTCGAATCGCCCACGCGTGCTTTCGGAGAAAGCTCGATTTTTATCTGATCCATGCGGAGCCGCCCCGATGGATGTAGAGGTACTTATACCTATACCTATACTGACGATCGTTCGACTAAACCGAAGTGAAAGGAGTGTATTAATGGTCTGCACAACTTCGCTATATATTATACTACGTGTGTTACATGTATGTGTACGTGAATCTGTTTGTACAGACCGTGAAAGTTCTGTCGACTCTGCGATATTTTATACATAAACACTCTCGGTCTTCATATAACTTGGTATAAATCTCATATAGTCGAGGATACATTATAGCCTCTGTGCGTCGAAAATCAGCTCGTGTCAGAGGATGGAAATTCGAAAGTTATAAGTAATGGCGCTGCTATATGAGGAATTGTTTATTTATATACCACGGTGACGAATTCTCGGAAAAAGCCAATGAACTTGGAGCGACGCTGTTCACACGATGACTGTCGACCCCGTGTATATGTGTCTAACTAATATGCAATAAACTTGAGTATACATGCTTTCACAATTTAGAATCGAGGATCGTAAATGCTTGTATAGTATAAGTTTTGCTTATTTACGCGGTTTACAGTGTTTGAAGAATTGAAGAAAAAAAAATGAATAAAAGCAGTATATAAATATAAGAGATCGATTATTTTTTGAGGAAACGGAGAAAAAAAGAAAGCGTATATACTCAATCAGCCGTCGGAACGGTTCCTTTTTTTTCCGCTCGCCCGTGCGCACGCGGCATAAAGAAAACCAACGGATATATATTGTAAGTGCTCAGTACGTGAGAAAGCATATACGGACTCAGCCACACACATACACACACGTAGCTGGCATCATCGCACGGGGGTCGGCTTTCTTTAATAGCGATTTTTACGAATCATCGTCATCATCGCTCAGCGCTAAATTTCGCACTCGCCCCATTAAGCTACTCCCTTCCTGTGTATGTATGTATGTGTATATCGGTATACGATTTTAAAGCCGTGAAAAATTCACTCGAACTATACCATATAGAAGAGAAGAGAAGAAAAAAAAAAGTTTCATCCTACGTCGTCGTCATAAACTTGTGCCACCGTTAACTCGATCTCTGGCTCCTACACGAGAATCGCCAAAATCGGCTTGGTGGAGTCCTATATAGTGTATAGATTTAGCGAGAAAGGTAAGATCGAGAGTGGAATCCAGACGAGCTGGCAAAGTCGTGTAGAGCCTGAGCATGACATCATCGTCGCGCGCGATATATTCGTAGGCTCGATATACGCTATATAAAGTAGTCGCGATATTTTAACGACGACAACTGCTGTGCGCGGCTTTATACAGCGGTTCATAAAATACGTTGTGATGTTTATACGATTTTTCTTATAACGGGTATTTCGAAGACTTCTTTTTTTTCCCTACAGAGTTTTCCAGTATGAACAGACGAAAAAATAGTGCCACTTTACTTATAGATGCAATTTCATCCTCATTTTTAAATTTTCGATTTGACTCTCAGGCCAATTTTAAGGAACACTTTAATAAGATTATGTAAATAGCTTTGTTGAATTTTGTTTATTAGATTTTTGTCCATGGGAAACCGGAGATTAAACGAGAGCAATGATTTCGTAGGTTGAAAATAAAAAAAAATATATATTACACTATATAGATCCTATCCGGATAACCGTTTAAAATATATACGCAGATATATCCTTATAACGCCGTTTTCGTGACTTGGCCATCTATAGTCGGCTTGAAAAATACGGGACTGATTCTCAATAGACATACGCTTTATGAAAAATGTCGAAATCAAAGATGCCGGAGATTTCTAAATTCCCGAGATGCTTATCTATATACGTATAGATACCATATACACCCCGGGTGCAGCTAAGCAACTTTGACTCAGACAACACACAAGTGAATAGCAACGATAAATAAGCCACTTTTCTAACAAACGGCTGGACTGTCTATACATTTAAAAAACTACGCTGTGGCTGTGATTGACATTTGACTCATATAAGTATAGGGGAACTTACTTTGGCGCTGGACTTGGTCTTGCGAGAGAGTGACTTGAACCAGCCTTTCCTCTCGGCCTCTTGACCCTGATGATGGCTGCTCTCTCGGCTGCTGCTCTTGTGCTCGCGAAACTGCTGTTCCGGCCGCGTGAGAGTTCCGGTCGAGCGTGACAGTCTCGAGGGCCGAGGCGGACTTGGGCTTCCGCTCGGCGTCGACAAGCGCCTGCGCTGTCTGTACTCGTCCTGCAAAACACACAAAATCCTCCGTCAGTTTGCTATACCTCTGCTTGCTATATCTAGTGTTTTAAAATTCAGATAAATCTATAAAATCTATAAAACTAATTAATAATTAGAATTAGATGTTTATTGAATTTTCCGGTGCGTTTATATGAGATTAAGTAGTATGTATTATGTGCGTTCCCGGTCTTTCTCAATTATTATTATATACTTCTGTCCTATTAGGACTGTTTTCGTGGAATTCGCCGTTTTCTTTTCCCGAGACGACCAATCATTGTGTTACGTATACACAATTACACATACATCCACATATATAGAGGAAACTACTAACAGGTATATTACGCGAATGCACGCGTGCGACGAATAAGGAGAATTCCTGTGTGCGACGATACTCTCTTTCTCTTTTGGGAAGAATACAGAAGAATGCGCAAAGTATATACTTCGCCAACGTTGCTCCGCACGTTCAGCTAAACTGCTTAGTCTTACGTCAGCTATAACTTGGTATGCTAATAATGCCGTCTTTCTCATTTTTGCGTACACCTTTCTTACAGCGTATATATAAGCTTAAACTTTTGAATAAATTGAAATTCTTTACAAATATATGCTTAAATTTTAACAATTCACATTATAGAGCACCAGATACCCTGAAGATTCAATCATCGAATCGTCTGACATATATGCAACGCAGAAAAATCATCGTGAACCGAAATTCGCCTATTACCCACACACAGCTCTTATAGTGCGTGACGACAGCTTCAACTTGGCATCTCGAGCACTACACCCCATCAGCAGCAGCAGCAGCAGCAGTACCGATCGTTTCATAAATCGATCCAATTCCACGAGAAGATCCGCAACGCCCAGCTGCACTTGCAGTACCTATATAGTAGTTATAGCTGATGGTTCGCACTACAGTATACACTTGCTCTCTCTCTCTCTCTCTCTTTCTTGTTTCTCTCATGTGTGTGTATGTCTCGTGCATGCGCTGGAACGTCTTCGCGGAAAGCGAGTAACCGAGAATTTATGCGGCGCGAGGACGACGCGTCGTGTGCAGCGCGCGAAGAAGGTGCTTCTTCGCGGGCCGATATTGTATGATGAATGCGCTCTGCCCTCGGCCGATGAAAAAGAGCTGGAACGCACGGATGTTCAGGGTCGCGCCGAGTGTAAATCACCTTGATGCACCGACGCGCGCCGTATTAGTTTTCCAAAAATTCTTCCACTGCTGCACCGAGACTGCGCAAGGTCGTCGCGAGTATATATTATATATCTATATATAGATATTTTGGTATACACAATTTGACGAGAGAGCAGTGTAGCGACGTTTTTCGCTGAATATAGATAGTGCAAAGTGTATAGCCGCTGAAATTTACCTACGTCATTCAGCGGTGTATGTGTGTGTGTGTATGTGCAGAAAACGAGTATAAGAGATATGCCTTCGAGAGATCCGGAAAAGCGCTCCATTATATGCTGCATCACGAAGCTACAAACTGATGCTGTTGGCAGCCTTCGCCTTGAAACTACCCGCATGTATGTACACATTATACGATATCCTCCTACACAATCGCGCTCGAGTTGGCGAAATTCAAATTCCTCGCTCGCCCATGTGTGCTGCTGCTGCTGCTGCTGGCAGTAGTGCACAGTATATGCGGAGAAAGAGTACGAACCTACTCTCTATCCATGATAGCTATAGCAATAGAGCATAAATCACCGCGTGTCGACTATATCGTTATTCGACTATGAGTACCCATACTCGTATCGTATAGTTTCGTCGATGCATATAGTACAGGATACATATACATATATATAGGAAAAGCGGAGTCGCGGGATAAACGTACTTATTGATGGACGCTCGCGCTCGCGCGCCGCAACAAAGACTATGCGGTATACCTATATATATACATACATACACATAGAGCAGCAGCAGCAGCAGCAGCGCCGCCGCCGCCGCATTCCTGCTCAAACCGCATATCACGTCCTACGGCAGGTAGTCTTTGATAGCTCTCCTCTCTATCTATTTCGCTCCTCACTCCTCTCCTCATCAGCTTCTTCATTCTCTCGCGGTGTAGCTTTTAGCTCTTTGTGCAGTAAGCGCGCTTTTCCCTCGTTGGAAATCTGTGCAGCACCAGGTTCTGCAGCTATGCCATTATTATATACCGCCGTAGTAGCAGCCTCTTTAGGATGTTTAGTTTGCGCGCGGAAGGGCGACGCAATAGAAAGAGAGTATATACTCATTGTACGTTTTATAATTAATCGCGCGCCGCTCGTGTGATTCACAATAAAATTCAATGATTTTTCTCTCGTATTATCCGAGCTAAGTATAACAAGCTGTGCAACCGCACGTATAACAACAAAAGGTTGTGCATCGCACGAAAGATAAATGAACGGAATAGGACGAGAGGAAAGAGAATTAGATGAAGATCGATAAGGAGAAAGGCACTCGCGGAATATGAAGGAAAAAGCGCGCTCGCGCGCCTGTGTTATATACAGTCGAGCGTGTTTCACGATTTTCTTTGTACACAGAGTGTACAGAGAGTCGGGGGCAGCGCGCGCACAACACAACTCGGACATAAATAATATCGATGCGCTGTATAGCCGCCTTGGTGGTGGTGGTATATAGTAGCTACAGCCTATAACACACGCGGTCCCGGGCGCCGAGAATTACAGTGCGGCGATCGGTAGAGTTATATATATACGAAGGATAAAGAATAAATTTGCGGGGAATTAAGGAATTATTGAGTCCGCGTTTGATGCATGATCCGCCGGCCGCGGCTGATCAATGGCCTCGAGAGCCAGCTTCGTGTGTGATATGCCGCGCAACGGCGGACGAGAGAGGTTAAAAGCCGTTATTATATATCGGTATATGTATAGGAGAGACAATCGTGCTTCGATTCAAATCATTCTTTTTCGATTCCTGTATAATATTTGACTGGACAACCTATATATACACACACACATCAGTTCTCTCTTGCCGGGCAAAAAAAGACTGTACATCAGGTCGAGAAGCTGATGCCATATTCCTGCACTGCATATACGGATTTTACTTCTCTAACTTCTTGCAGCGTCGCGGCACAAGGTCGCCGCCTCCCGGAGAGCTTTTTGCGCCGGTGAAGGAGCGCGTGGCCATCGATCGATTTTGCACCGCGCGGTATAATTTATCGGAAATTTGTTGCCCGACGATGGCACAAATGGCTTCTTCGCTGCTGCTTCTTTTCTTCGTCTTCTTCTTCGGCCGAGCTTAAGTGGAGACAAGCGAGAGTTGGAGTTGTGTAATTGCCCGCGCGCGCGCGCGCGGTTATTATATTCCAATGTCCGAATGGATAACTCATGCGTTTTAAATCGCTCTCGCGCACTTATTTGAGAGCGAATCTGCATCAGAGGCGCCCCTCAGCCCGAGAGTGATGTAAAAAACTCGTCCGACCGAGAGAAGAACTCGCTCCAGGAACCTCATCTCTCCGCGAATGAAAAAAAAAAAGAAAAGACAACAACAGCATTTCTTCCCGATTGCGGATAATATCGATTATTTTTCGCTTTGTTTGCTATATACACAACATCCGAGGAATTTCGGAGGATCCTCGCAGAAATCGAATTTACGAGTTCATTGAAGCCAACTTTTCTCTCGCCCCCTCTCATTGAAGAGAAAAGCGCAATAAAACGGCCCAACCGCTGATCTCTATACTGCGCGCAGCGTAAAGAAGCGCCGCCACCGCCGCCATGTGGAAAAGGAGCAAAGCGAGCGGAACGAAGTCGAGCAAAAAGCAGCAGCGGCAGCGCGAAGGAAATGGGCCCAAAAGAGGGTAAAAAAGGGCCCGGAGGGAGGGAGTGTCCCGGCTGCTCTACAGCATAAACCGGCCTAGCTCGCGCGCGCGGGGCCAGTTTAGCGCTTTGCGTGCGGCGGCGGTGCGCCATTAATAACCCGACGCGCGCGATTTCTCTTTGCTCGCTTTGGAATAACTGGTGCTGCTGCTGCTGCTGCTGCTGCAGCGCGAAAGCCCTGTCAATGAGCCGGGAAAACGCCTCGAGCTTGCTGCTGCGCCCCAAGCCCGCGCCCAGAGTATTTTCCGCTGTATACCGAGCCAGCGTTCTTTTGATGCTCTTAGTTTGTCGTCGAGAGCTGCAGTTGCTGTATATACTTGCTTCTTTTATTTATTTTTTTTTTAATTTCCACCTGATGTACACTATTTTGCACTGCGCGGAAAGGGCATTAATTACGCAAAACTGACGCAGTGTTTATTGAAGATCTCTGTAATTCTCGGTAAAGTCGACTCCTTTTTATCACACTCGCTCGGATATAATTGCTCTGCGCATGCGTTATAGATCACTCTCAATTTTACGGTAAACTATAATATGCATACTAGACTTTACTATGGAAAGCGTCTGCAGTGTATGATTCAGCAAAAGCCAGCGCGCGCTCGAAATGCAAAGCGATCGGTAAACGCTTTGGAAAATCGTCGAATCAGTATAGGCGCTGTCTCCTTTCTCTCTATACCCATAGGATATACCCATATACTACTGCGTGTTATTCTTCGTCATCTCGACGCGATCGCGGAAGCGCGACAACGAATCGCTCTCGGCTTCAGAGAGAGAAAGAGCTCGAGATATACGACTATCGAGTCGCTCTCGACGTAATTTCATGCAAAACACCGAGCAGAGCGCGCTTTTTTCAGCCCCCTTTGCAACGAGAGGAGTTATGATTTATGCGTATAACGGCACACGGCCGCCGCCGCCGCCGCCGCCGCCGTCGTCGTCGTCGTGATGTGCACTCGGACTTGCGGCTTTCTAGTAGTGGTGAAAGCTCTCGACGTTTTCGATAAATTTCGGATATATGGCGTGCCAGGCGTATTATACTTGAATGATGACTTTGACTTTTCCTGAGATGCGCGCTGGTATATAGTTCTCTCGTCAAATTGCCTTGGCGCGCCGGTATATGCTGTCGCATAAAGTAACTCTGAATTGCAACTGGTAAATATTAATTTATACACATTTACAAAAATCGAAATTGCGCGTATAATAATATCGAGAGTGCAAATCGGTAAAATCGGGCTTTTCAATACTGCCACACCAGTATACTCCTCGCGCGCGTTGATTCTACGAAAGAGAGTCTTAAAATATCAAGTGGTTTCCTGCCAAGTCTCTTCTAATTAGATTCGCCATTACGCAACGACGGCAAGCCGCGCGCTGGAACCGCAAAATGTATACACACACACACACATACACGGCTTATCTTGAATTACCTGTCTTTCTCGGAATTATTTCTTTCTCTCTTTCTGTTTTTCCTTTAATTCTCGTGTTTACGGATTTTTGTGTACACATTGAAGCTTTTTATGCTTTTATTACGACGCTGTTAATTATGAAAGAATCCGCCGCCGCCATTCCGAGAAGAAGATTCATTTTTACATTCCCTGGGCGTGTGCGCGCGCGAGCGCGGTGATTAAGCAACTTTGTATTTTCATTGCGCGCGAGTATTTTCAAGACGCGCGTATAATATGATAATGCAAAGTTTGCACAAACTACTGCATGCGCGAAGGTAAGAAACGCTATATTATAATAGAGCGCAGGAAAAAAAAAAAACTGGTGTATTATTTTTTCCCACAGCGTCGAAGTTATACGAGAACTAGCCGATTTTTCCGCGCCACTTGGTCGAAACAAAAATCGGTATACCGTGTATATATCCCACGATCTATTTTCCACCGCTCGCGTGAGTAGTGCATAAAGGCATGAAAACTACACGCGCCGATTATATATGTATATAGAGGAAAATCGCGGTTGCATAATCACTTGCTCATAACGAGAAAGGCGTGTATAGTGTATATAACGAGTTTACTCTCCTCATCTCGCAAAGCTCGCAATTAGTCGCCCACACGAGGCCGAGAAATGACATGTACGCGCGCATGAATATCAATTATATTTTCTCTATGCGTGTCTCGGCCAGTTTGTATATGTAGTTTGTAATTAACCCATTTCATCAGTTGCATTAATGCACGACACGTGTGGACCAAAACTGAAAGAAGATATCGCTAATAGTCGACCGATGCGCGATTTCGCTCTATCTTTATTGCATCTTCTGGTGTGTATATTTTCAGTCGTGCAGCACACGCAGGAAAAACTCACCGTAAATACACTACTAGACAGACTTTTACTATTTTTCATTAGCAAATTTTGCAAAATAGTATTTAGTGTAATCGGTAGCAATATCTTCCTAATTTTATCATGATGATTCGCGCACTGCATATCCTGCGAGACAATAAACTTGATTATAATAACGGCTGATGACGATACCGATATATATAGTATAGACACTCTCACTTTTGCGCGAAAATTCATAGGCGTCAAATAGCTGCAGAAACAGCCGTATATACATTTCTTTACGTCTCATGCCGCTCATATGATTTTCTCTCTTTCTCGTTCCTCCTCAGCAGCAGCAGCAGCAGCAGACGAGTTTCCTCTTTTACTTTCGCAAACGTGCGCGCGCGCGTGCGGAACTGTCGATAATTTAAACGATATTTATTAGGACTTGTTGAATTCCCCGGCGCGTCAAGTCGTTAACATATTCTCCGGCGTTTTAATGAGAAGTTGTACAACGCGTATACACGAGATACGCGCTTTTAACACGCTGTGTTATTTTGCGGGAAAGTGCGCGGTGCAGTATACGGCGAATGAAGGATAGGAAATGCTAATTCCGACGTCGCGCTATAAACAATCATTAATCCGCGAGAAGAGCGCGCGCGCTTAATGGCCCTTTCCTGACTAAATTCTACGCGCTGTGCACCTCTCTCTCTCTCTCTAAACAGTTTTTTGATTTTTTTCCAAGAGGGAACCTCTCGATATTTATCACCGGGCATGTTTCATTTTCTGCTTTTACTTTTTCCTTTCGCCGCGCATTCGCATTAACTATACGAGGCTGCATCACAGATGCATGTATCATATTTGTTCTCGAACGCTGAGAAATCGTCGTTATTAGTCTCGAATTCCCGATATCTTTAAGCCACAATTAGCGGTCCCGCGAGCACGGTTTATACCGGTTATTAATAATTTCAACTTCCGATCGATCTCCATATTCACAATGCTCGCTTCTATCGACGAACAAAATTTGAATTTCAAACGGCTACCATATTTTTAGCAATTATAGTATAGAGTGTGTGTCCACTATACATGTATAAAACACCGATCCGAGCTTAATTATACGAAGAGTCGCACACATACACACACCGCCGGCGATAAAAGACCTCTCAGCGCGCAAAATGAAAAACAAAAGGGGGGAAAAAGGTCGGCGCGGTCCCGCAGCTCGTATAGACACACTGCATACTATAGGTGTGTATATATAGAAGAAAATTCGCAGCGGCGTTCACACGAAGGGCTGTTGAAAAAGTTCTCGGTCAAAGTTTCACGCGGCGATAAAGAGCCGCGCCGCCACGGCCGCCGAGATGCATCTGCCTCTCTCTCTCTCTCTCTCTCGACTCATAGCAGGCCAATATGTAGGCGAGCGCGCGCGCAAAGTTGCCAGTGAGCAGGGCATAGGAAACATCGGGCGCGAGAGAAAAGATACCATTCGGATATCGCCGCCGCTTCTTCCTCCTCCTCTCTCTCTCTCTCTCTTAGCCTCC
>UCQR01003261.1:0-13387 GCA_900474235.1 Cecidostiba semifascia
GTATACACACACACACACACATTAAATTCACCATCTCTCAGAACAATATAGTATAGTTTACAAATATACGGTAACGAGTCTACACTAACAACTGAAATTTATTTTCAAAAAAAAAACAGAGCACATGAGCCGCAACTCATGGAGGGCCTCGGCGAGCGGCTGCTCGAGTTGCTGCAGAACAGCGGCGGCGGCAACTCCGAAGATCAACAGCAGCAGCAGGGGACGATAGAAATCAGCGAAAGGTCCACGACAACGTTCCTCGAGTCAGCCGACGATGAAACGTCCCTTGTCGCCGCCACCACATCGGCCCTACAGGCCCTCGGCAGGAGTTTTGCCGATGACCTACCGAGGCTACTGTATCAGGAAGATCCGGCCGTCGTTGCTGCAGCGGCTGCAGCGGCTGCGGTCAAATTCAGGTCGAATTACCTGCCTCCGATTGGGGTCTTCTGGGATATTGAAAACTGCCAGGTGAGGCTTGGGGTTTTATGGTTTGAAATGCAATGTTATTTTGGTGGCTTTATGTGGGAAACGTTGAGGGTTGTTTTAATGGGCTGGGATTTGTACGCATATGTGTACTGTTCTTCGTGCTCCGTAATGAGTAATTTAGTTTTTGTTGAATAGAGGATTTACGCGCATCTCTTATGATTATGTTTTTGTACTATTTGAAGAATTATCTGCGAAATTCTGTTTACGCATGGACTAGTGAGGATATTAGTAGTGTGTAATCTTTTTTGTTTGGTTCGAGTGGTAGATAAGATAAAAAAAGTCCATTTTATCACTACAATTTCTATTTTATAAGTTTCTGTAAAATTTTATCAAGCTGTAAGCAGTAAGTCTTTTACTTGTATGCTTATCGACTTTGCAAAAGGATGTCTCTTTGAAAACATAATATATGAAACAGCTTTTTAACTTTCTCTTCCTCAAGTTTTAACCTACTTTTTATTTGGCAACAATGTGACATCGATTGTACAGTTTTAAGAATGCTCAACAGGTGCTGAACGATAACCATTGTGATTGCGTTAGCTTGTATTTCTTAGCTTGTTAAGGTTTAGAAGATCTAACAATCAATTTTTATTTCAAATATTTATATTTTAATGCTTTACGAGCAATAAAAAATATTTACTACAAGACCTGGCTTGTACAAATTTTGACTAATCACTAAAGTATTGAAATGATCAAAATTATAGAACTTTTTATCGTTATAAATTTCACAGGTACCAAAAGGCAGATCAGCGATGGCGGTGACCAGGGTGATTCGCGACAAATTTTTTAACGGCTACAAGGAGGCCGAATTCATCGTTGTTTGTGATGTACAGAAAGAGAACAAACAAATTGTTCAAGAATTAAATGACGCACAGGTCGACCTTATTCACGTATCGGCGACCTGTAAGAATGCCGCGGACGAGAAGCTTCGTCAGTCCATACGACGATTCGCCGACACACACGGCAGTCCTGCCGCCATTATTCTCATCTCCGGCGACATCAATTTTGCTGCTGATCTGAGCGATTTAAGGCATCGCAAGAAAATACATGTGATATTGTTGCACAAGGAAAATACGTCCGAAGCACTGATATTGTGCGCTGACGAACACTATGATTTCACAAAACTGCTGCAGCCTCTGCCATCTAGGACTCCGTCCAAGGTTACCACTGTAAATATACACACACAGATACTAAACTATTTTAAATAAATACACCAGCTTTAATTAAAATCACTGTATGTATTGCAACATCCTCAGAGTTGCACTAGTCCTCAATAGTCTTCCTGGTTTTCTGTATATCGTTCGAGATCATTTTTATTTACTCCAAAAAGCGTTTTTAAAATAACGTTTGTCCATGTGAATGCATTTCAGGTATCCGAATCATATGACTTGCTGGTATGCAATTTACCAGACGACAAAGACGTGGTCGGCATTAAACGCCGACTGAAACAGCTCTCGAACAATTGCGGTGGTCGAGTTGTGCAGGTACGCTCGAATGCCGCCGTCGTGAGATTCTGCTCCAAGGAGTCGGCCGACAGGTATGTACCAAAGAGGGCGCGAACTGTTTCCCGCGCGCGAAAACTCGCAGGAGGGAGAGCCTACGCTTTTGCACGACTCGATCAGTACGGCCCGAGCTCTCAGAGCGTTCGCTGGCCGAACGCCGTGTCGAATTTTTTTTAATTCAGGCTCAATTTTATATCTCGGCTAACTCAATTTTTTCCTCCGCAGGGCCCAGAAGCGTATGCACGGTGAGTACGTCTTCGACTCGAAAATTAGCGTGAAATATCTGAAGGAGAAGGAGAGTTGCCCACCGAAGAATAGAGGTAAATACATACATACATACACACGACTTTTAAATCCTGACCTTCAGCCGGTTTGTTTCTGTTATTGTTTCACCGCATTCTTTCGCACGCGCATTTCAAATTTTATACGTTGGAGTCTCAGAGAGCGTTGACCGATTATCTGATCGTGTGGCTTTTTGCTAACAGTGAACAGCGGCGCCCGGGAAAGTACAGCCAGCGAGTCCGAGGCAGTGAACGAGCCCGCTAATGAGATGTACGGAGTGTCAAGTGCAATAGCAGGCGCCAGAAGCCTGCCCGGAACACCACACTATCCAACGTCGTCGCCGGTCGTTGGCAGTTTCTACAACTGGAATGGAAGCTTTTGCGTTCCTCAAGGGTAAATATCGCCAACTACTATTTTGTTGACTTGCCTCGTTTCGCGTGACTTGCGCTTTTGTCTCGACGAAATTTCTCGCGAAATAAACACTCGAAGCATTTAATTTTGCTTTAAAATAAATCGATTGTTGATCAAAACAAAATTATTTTTTTTCCAAATGATAAGTCTCCGAAACAGAGTTCTCGAGTCGCAGGTTAAGATAGATTCGAGCGATGAGTCTCAGACACTTTGATCAAATCTGAATACCGCGATATATTTTTTTGTTTACATCTTAACACTTGATCAATACTATCGTTGCTCATTTCGTTCATTGTTTTTCTCAGGAGCGCTATGGCAGCGCCCATTTTCGTCAGACCGTATCCTTCAAATGAAATCAACAGACATGCGAGAAGTCAGTCTCCTCAAGTGTGGCAGATGAGCGGCTCGCAGCAGCAGTCCCATCGTTATTGGGACGAACGCTGCAAAGGTCGAGACTACGCTGCCTCCGAAACGCCTAATTTCCGCTCGGGAAAGGCTGGCCAGAATCACAGTAGAAATAATCCGTTCCCGCAGCAGCCTCCGGATTGGAATCCTCCGAGACCACCCTGGCCGGTCTCAAATAATCATAATGGTTCTGGTATGAAATAATTCAGTATTGAATTTTAAATTCAATTGTTTTCTTTTTTATGATGACACTCCGAGATTGAACTCTTGAGTCACAGGTCGATTCTCAGGAGTCCTTGTAGATTCGTGTAATGAATGTTAGAAGCTTTGATCTTATCTGAAGTTCCATTTTTTCTTGAATCTCGCAAAGTTTATTAATAATTTGAAACTAATTGTTTATTATGTTATTTCAGTATATAACCAATCACACAAGCGAAGAAGTCCTTCTCCGCTATACACATCTCAAAATCAGGAAGCCAGTCATTGGAATGGCTTGGTAAGAAATAAAACTTTCACTTTTCAAAAAATAACTCAAAAATTTAAATCTAGAAATTTATCGAACTTTTTTATTGCAGAATCACAATACGAGTAGCAAAAGAAGCGAACGAACTCCGTCGCCCTATGATCTGAATTCTACCGTGCCAGGCAGCGCTCAGCGTATGGATCGTATCTCACCATACAGACAGAGCGATTGCGAGAGCGAGGAAACTGAAGTAAGTTTGCAATTCCATTTAGATTTCGAATTTTGTTTCCAACAACTATTTTATGATGACACTCCGAGATTGAGCTCTTGAGTCTCAGGTTGATTCTCTTGAGTCCTTGTAGATTCGAGCAATGAATGTTAGAAGCTTTGATCTTATCTGAATTTTTTTCATTGTATACAAATGCAATTCTGTTAAAGCATTGAAATATAATGAATTTAATAAATTTTTTAGAATTTCTTCAGCCCGATAAACAATCTAAACAGTAATGGAGTCGCCAACAGAGCGTACCCGCCCATCGAGCTCCAAGTCACAAATCTAGATCAGAACATCGATCTTAAGGATATGAAGCGAATCATCACCTCAGTATTCATGGAGCACGTACAGGTACGATAATCTTCCTATGTCAATATTGTACAACCATTTATATGTGCTAAATACAATCGATCCTTTCACAGGTACTACAGGTATCGATATTCGTTCAGTCGGACGGCAATCCGATAGCCGTCGTAAAAGTGCCTTCGCTACCGGAAGCTCAGTACGCAATATCCCAGCTGCACCGACGCAAGATCGGCTACAAGCGCATCCGAATATCGTATGGCCACACAGGCGGGCCAAATCCACAGATCATCCGTTCGCAAATCGTGATGCTGTTACAAGAGGTTCCTGGGCATCAGTTACCGCTTTTCAAATTCCGTGAGATGTACGAAAGTCGCTTTCTCATCTCCATTAGCATCTCGGAGCTGCACAAGATGAAGGACGTGTGTATCATCAGCGATGACCCAAGTGGCCGGATGGTCTCCCTCAATCCAGACCATCGTAATACTCCGTCACCCAGCTTAAATTCGACAACGGTGAGATTTTTAATAATGTCGATATCCATACTAACTTATACGATTCGCTAATGTGATGAAATCTGGCCGAGTTTGAGTCGTCATCGTCGGCGGGTCGAGCTTCTTGTTCCCTACTGGCCTTGATCGTACAGTGCTTATAAATACCCAAAGCGATATTTACTTCTGATTTTAATCCTCTAACAATTAATTTACCCTTTTTAAATTAAACTCAAAGTTGATAAAATCTTTCCTGTTACTTTTTAGGACGGACAGAACTTAGAGTTACCATACTGCACGATTCACGCGCAGAAGCCGTGGACCGACAAAGGATGGGCAGAGCAGGAGATGGCATCGTTGCCCGACATTAAGATATCTCTGAAACTTCTCACTGAGAGAGTTCACAAGCTCCTGACGACCCATTCCGGTAGTCTTCCTCTACCCAGTTTTCCAAGTTGCTACGAAGCCGAGTTCAACGAGTCGTTACAAGTCGATGAGAGCGGCGTGCCTCTAGAACATCTGGTTTCTTGCATTCCAACGGTTGAGCTGAAACAAGGTATCGGCAGCGTTAAGCATATCACCTGGTCCAGCAACAAGAACCAAGATGAGAGTCACGATGGCACCTTCAGCGCAATTTCTACCGGTTAGCTCCTGCACTTCTCTTACCCTATCTAACTACGAATAAAACTTAACTCTTATGCCTTTTTATTATTTCTAGATAACAAGTGCGTAAGTCCACCTTTGGCTAACCAACTGGCCCTGTTCAGTCGTGAACTAGTCGACCTGTTGAAGACTACGCCGCGTTGCCAGCTCTCGTTCAACCGTTTCATTCCGGTCTACCACCATCACTTCGGCCGCCAGTGTCGTGTCGCAGACTATGGCTTCACCAAGCTTATTGACCTGCTGGAGGCTCTCGACAACACCGTCCAAGTTATGGGCGAGGGTAACAAACGCATGGTCACGCTCTCGCATCGCGCCCAAGTGCGCAGGTTCACTTCGGATCTGTTGCGCGTACTCAAAGCTTTAGCCAGCAAACAGGTCACGCTCTCCGAGTTTCCAAGTGTGTATGCCAGAGTTATAGGCAAGCCCTGGGACGTAACAGACTACGGAGTCTGCGAGTTGGACGATATCCTGGGCGAAGTATCCGAGAACACAGTGATGGTGACCAGTATTGATAACGGAAGGGATCGCCTGATCGCCATCCCTAAACGCGAGCAAACAGTTTTGGAGATCGAGCGCACACGCAAATTTGCGACCGAGGTGATTGAACTCTTGAAGCACGCACCGCAGCAGCGAATGCTCTTCAATAAATTCGTGCCGTCGTATCATCATCACTTCGGCCACCAGTGCCGTGTCTCAAATTACGGCTTTACCAAACTCATCGAGCTCTTCGAGGCTATTCCTGACATCGTCAAAATCGAGGAGGTTGAAGGCGGTGAGCGCAGAATTTCTCTTACAGAGAAGGAAGCTGTTAAAGTACTGGGTGAGCAGATCATGAAGTTGATCGGACATTTCGGAAATTCCAATGGACAGCTGATGGTGTCCAACGTCGCGCAGACCTTCTTGCAAGAGTTCGGGTACGCGCTGAGACCTGAACTGTTCAGCTGCAATTCCATGCTGCAGCTTATGGAAAAACTCGAGGGCATCGTTAACGTAAGATACAGGACTTTTGATCGAAACATTCTGATTTGAAAACATCATTAGTTATCTTAAATTTTCTTTCTGTAGATTGTCAACACGAGGAACGGCATTGCCGTCGTATCGGTCGACAAGAGTCAAGTACAGCATTTAGGTTTGGAGTGTCGCCGAATACTTATGGACGCGCCAAACTACTGCCTACTAGTCAGCAAGTTCCAGCAATTATACGAACAGCTGTATCACAAGAAATGCGCCATTGAAAAGTATGCGGACAGCCTCGACGCTTACATTAGTGTGAGTATCTTCTTTATTATTATTATTATCATCCTTATAAAATATTCGTCTGTAATCGTTGTAAATCTACATTTAACGTTATACATTTCAGATTTTCACAATGGACAACGAGACGCACGTGAAGCTGACGCCACTGCAAGAGTTTGCTTGCAACGTACAGCGTGTGCTTATGCAGCACAATGGTAAGATAAATTTCTCGCAGTTTGAGGCGGCGTACTTAAAAGTCATCGGCACCGCTTGCCGAGCAGCCCAGTACGGCTATCCGACTCTTTACACACTACTTAGAGCCCTGCCTTGTACTGTCACTCTCAAGGATGTGCGACATAGAAGGAAAGTTGTTCAGCTCAATAAGAAGCTTGCTGGTGAGTCTTCGATGACTACTTCTAATTATAGGTATTTTATAATTAATTGGGAAATTGTCAAGTTCTAATTGTTCGTTCTTCAGCAGTTGGATTATTACCATCGAGTTACGCGATTTCTGCATCACCTAATCAGGATACGGATTCGAGCAATGACTCTATCGAAACCGATTTTATGTCCTCTCTCAATGCCAATCAAGTGAATAACTCCTCGATGTCGAATGACCTGTGCAAGTGGGACAGCACTTCGAAGCAATTCTCACGGAACGAAGAATCTACCGGCTGGGACAAGAAGTTGAGTCATTGGGGAACATCTGGTACGGATAACCCACAGAAATGGTTAGCTTTCGATAGTAAGTGTAACGAAAGCGGATTCTTTGATGGTGTTGAGAAAGTAGCGAATACTTTCCCTCCGCCTCCGCCTCCGCCGAAGCCCGATTCGCCAGAGGTAAGGCGCACTTTTCTTTTTGTTTATTCCTGACATTTATTCTAAAAATATAAGCATAAATTAATATGACATTGAAATATTGCAGGAAACACAGAGCAAAGACAAGTCCTGGCGATCCTCGATTTGGTCAACTCCTCCGAATAGCAAACAAGACTTCAATCAAGAACCAAATTATGTAAATGTAGAGTTACCCCCGTTCACACTGTCGCCGTTGAAGAAAATGAATAACTACGACTCGTCGAACCTGGTCTCACCGGCCAAGTACCTGCTACCGGCGTGTCCGAACCCGTTGGATCCGCGCATTTCACCATACTTTGGTAACACGGGCAACCCCGTTGTAGCACCACATCCCTCAAAGCTACCACTGCCGTCCCTGTCATTCACGCCCAAAAAGAACGCCGCTGCTGCTCAGCAGGACGAGAGTCGTCAGTCTTCCGCAGCAGACCTCTCGCTGTCACCCGTTACTTCGAAGCACGACGCGAGAGCCGATAATGAGGGCATTGATCGAATCAATGACATCACCTCGAGTAAGCGCTGTAAGTAAGATCTATTTCACATTTCATTGATTTGTATGTTAAAAATGTCTAAATTATTGTTTTTCGTTTGTCCTTTACAGCATACTACGGAAAGTGTCGTCTGGCTGCTCAGTTCAATCAGCTCCCCTTTGATTCATGAGGAATCGCGATGCTACCATAGTTTAGGAAATAAGTTCGAAATGTCTTTGAAAACGATCTTTGAGATATCAATAACGATATCATTAGGAAGTGTTATCGTGAAGGCAGCGTCAAGTTATACCTTACTGTGAATATCAATTTGTGTATTTTAAATTCTGGCTGTTTTTTCTGAAAATGTTTGCACAATTCTCAGGCCCTCGTACACGGCTAGATCCGTTTGCGCATATATAGAATCGTTTATTTATTTATTATTACCAATGATAATTTGTTGAAACGATTTAACTAGTTTGTAAGCTGCGATCTCACACGGAGTCTTTTAATGATACTCGTAATTATTTTGTCGTCGCTAAGACTCCCGATTTTATCGATAACTTTTAACTTTGATTTAAGACTAAGTTTGTATAAATTATAAAAGCGGCAACTAATGTACGAATTTTGTTGGAAATGTGCGTTTTATTTTTCGATAATCATATACTAGCGATGAACAAACACATAATGTAAAATACTAGAGCAAGTGAAGAAAAAAAAAATGGAAATTACGTGTATCGATTGTAGTCCAGGAGTCGGACGCGATAGCTTAGATATTTTTATACTTATACATTGTATCTTAATGAATGATAGAGAAAAATAAAAAAAGATGAAATTTTTTGTTCAAAAAAGAAGTACTACCGTCTTTTCAGTGATTTTATAAACACATTCTGTAACCATAATTTATTGAAAGATGTATTAACTGTACATTAGCTTGCTTGGACACTTTAGCAAGTTCTCTACACAATCCTGGCTGTTAAAATCAATCTAGGCTGACCCAAATTAATTAATCGTCTTCTTGGATTTTGTATGGATCTTCCTTCATTCCGGAACCGACCGGGCCATGCCTGCGCTCCCAAATCATGCGGTGCTTCTGTTTCATGAAGGCGTGAACTACATCTGGCATAGGACCAAGATCACCATCTACAAAAATGATGTACCATTTAATATATTGCATTTTCATATAATTTTGCTTAATAGAATGACACATTTAGATGGACTCACATTTTCTAAGAATGTCAAGCAAATTTATTATAAAACCTTACTTTCTGATTAATGTTCTCTATATGTTCAATGTTTTCATTTAACTATCATTCAGTGACGATCAATATTGAAAGATAAATTAAGACTCACAGAAAGCATGCGTCTAAACCCATCAAAAACATTTTTAAAAAAACACCCCAACTTACACTTAGCAAACCAATTGGCAGCTTCCTGTTCATAGACTTCATAAATGGCATTGCACTTGGCTTCTTCTCTTTGGTTATAGTCCTCGTGTACACAGTGCTCATGCCGCTGTCTCAGAATGCTGAGAATCTCGCTATCCACTAGTCTGCAAGAAATAACACAAAAAAATCAGCGCAAAATTCAAACACCAACCAACAATAACCCAATGTAGCAAAAAAACTCACTTATCTCTGAGAAACTGCTGGTTAGCCTCGTACACACAGACATGGTCATCGGTGTAACACTCGTCGATATTCGTCACCCGGCGATACTTCTGGTGGTAGTACGGATAAGACTTCTGGTTCGGCTCGACAATCTTCTCTGTTAGAAAAAAAAAATAATCAAGTACGGAGTTAACAAAACAGAAACTAACCTAACCTAACTAATCGAAAACGCTACATCGTGCGAGGACACAAGCTCAAACGGTCCGGTTAGATAATACCTCGGAAGAAAGTGACGGGTACGTCGAGGATGTTGTATAACGACCACATCCACCGGGTGATCGGGTTCCTGGCTTGAGGTTGAGGCTCCTCCATCGCTGCTGTCTGCTCTCAGTTCACTTTCCTTCTAAAGATGATACACCTGATACATACAGGCAGCGTTCGACGCCTCGCGGAGCAGACGGTTCTCGTCTACTCCTCCTCTCATACACTGTCGCCCAACCTCGAGCCTCGTCGCCTCGAAGATTTGGGGATTTACTTATATTTTTCGGCTAAAAACCGGAGTCTGAAATCTGTACTGCTGTGGATGTATGATATGGTCGGTGAGAGAGAAGGTCCGTAGCTCCATCTCGCTCTTGCGTAACGCCGCCGGGATAGCAGGACTCGCGTTTGTCGACGAGGCTGTGTATTTTGATTTCGGAGTAGCGCGTGGTTTGGGTTTGGGACGTTTGGATCATCTCATCACCTGTTCCATCCAGTAGCGGATAATCGGATATGCGTTGAGTCGTTGAGTGCATTCGCGAGTTCATTGTTGGAGTGAATTGATCTTGTTTTATTTTGCTTTTGAGAGAAGAGCTGAGCTGATGGTGGAGTTGGGAGTTGATTTATGCTGAGGAAGAAGACGAGGAGATCTGAGAATACGGGAGGGATGCAGATGAGGAGATAGTTTGATGGGATGCTGGAGTAACGAGGTTAGAAACGCGACTCACGCGCTATTTTCTTGTGTATATTCTTTTTAATTGATTTTCTAGAGTACATGGTTGGAGCCGATAACTCTTTAAGGAAGAAAAATAAAAAAAAATTGATTTTCTGCTGTCTATTTACAGTAGAGAAACCGTCCTGAAAAATGATGCCTAACTGATGTAATGTTAAACTAGATAGTTTGATAGAAGAATGATGTAAACACTGCTTATGGTTGTTGGTGATCAGACAAAGAAAGACAGACTTGCATCACTGCAGTTAACGTACAAAAAAAGTTTGGGTAGTATGCCATACACTGAGCATCCAAAATGGCACTGGATATGCGACAGAATCAGCGTCTCACTCAGGAGGCTATGAGACACTATCTATCGGAATGTAAACGCACACAGGGAAAGGCTGATATGGTTGTAGTGATTTTCCATGCCAAAGTTGCGCAGAAATCTTACGGAACTGAGAAAAGATTCTTTTGTCCACCACCATGTGTCTACTTGAGGTATAACTTTCTTGTAAATAAGGGGTATTTTTTAAAATCAAGTTCTTGTATTGTAAAGCAAAATTTATGACCTAAATTTAAATTGTCTCTCTGAAGAAATAGTGAAATTTCTGTTTACATAAACATGTCTTAATAATGTAAACATATCACAATAATGTAAATTACCTCATTTTCAGAGGAAACGCCTGGACGATGCGGCAGGAGCAGATGCGCCGAGACGGCGAGTCCGAGCAGTCGTCTCAAATATGCGCTTTTATCGGTATAATCGGAAACGCTGACCAGGACGTGCAGCAGCTCGATCTGAATAACGAGGAGCAGTACTGCGCTGCCAAGACACTCTTCATTTCAGATTCAGACAAGCGCAAGCACTTCATGCTCTCGATCAAGATGTTCCACGGCAACGGCCACGACATCGGCGTCTTCCTCAGCAACCGCATAAAGGTCATCTCCAAACCCTCAAAGAAGAAACAGTCACTTAAAAACACAGAACTGTGTATCGCTAGCGGCACGACCGTTGCTTTGTTTAACAGACTGAGGTCGCAAACTGTTAGCACGAGGTACCTGCATGTAGATGGGGATCACTTTCACGCCAGCTCAACGCAATGGAGCACTTTCACTATCTATCTGCTGGACGATGACGAGAGCGAAAACGAGGATTTCGAAGCTAAGGATGGCTACATCCATTATAATAGTACAGTGAAGCTTGTGTGCAAGGACACGGGGATGGCTTTGCCAAGACTGATTATTCGCAAGGTAGATAATTTATTATAATTATTTAATTTTGTATTAATTAATCTACTGATTTGTGAATATTAAAAATTGAAAAATTTGCAGGTAGACAAATCAATGGCAAGCTTGGACGCCGACGATCCGGTCTCTCAATTACACAAGTGTGCTCTATTCCTTAAGGACACGGATCACATGTATCTGTGCTTGTCGCAGGAAAAAATCGTGCCATTCAATGCAACACCTTCGCCAAAAGAAGCCAACAAGGACATGATCAATGATGGCGCCTGCTGGACCATCATCAGTACCGAACGCGCTGAGTACACATTCTACGAAGGCATGGGCCCGGTGCAGGCACCGGTTACCCCAGTACCAACGGTCCAATATCTCAATCCTATGGGGAGTGTTGACGTTGCCATGTTGGAGCTTAAGGGCGATAATTTCGCGCCAAACCTTCAGGTTTGTTGGATTCCGATTTTTCGAAACAATTTTCAAATCAAAATTATATTTTTCGTTAACTAATTCTGTACGTATATTTGTAGGTATGGTTCGGCGACATGGAAGCAGAGACCTGGTACAGAACGGAGCAGAGCATGGTCTGCGTCGTACCGGACATTAGTGAGTTCCAGGGCAATTGGTCTTGGATCAATCGAGGAACCGAAGTACCAGTTTCATTGGTACGCAACGACGGAATAATTTACGCCACCGGTCTCACCTTTAACTACAGTCTCGAGCTCGGACTCCGAAAACGAGCAGCTCTTCAACTTGCCGCCTCTGCAGCGGCTACATTACCACAACCAGCTGTAGGCGACCTACCCTGGATGCACCAGCAACAGCTACCGCCGCAGCATCAGCAGCACGTACCGCAGTTCCCACTTTGATGAGTATGATGGCCATAGAGAAAAAGAAATGTACCTGTTGATCGATCTGTATTTTTTTATGGTCTTTTGAAGACGACGCCTGTTGCCATGTTATAGAGTAGGAGATAGGGTTTTAAGAAGATTTATTTTTTAAACGACATTCTGGCACTGTTGATTTCGCAGTTTATCTGCGAATTTCAAGCCTAAAATTTTTATATATAATACTTGTATATAAGAAGGAATTTACGATCTCAATGAAAGTTAGCATAATTGAAGATATGTGATATTTTATTACAGTTTTAGCCGTAATTTTAAATTAATACTGTGAAAACATTTTTTATACTCTTACACAATTCTTTTTTTTACTCTTTCTTCTTTTATACTTTGGTAGCAAACAACTAGATGTATCTTATTTTAGTTTCTTGTATCTTTTTTATCACTGTACTTTACGCCTTTATTGTCTTAATTTAATTGAAATAAAAAAAATAAAAATAATTTTTTATATAAATAAAATTGAGTTTTATTAGTAAATTACCTCTTGCAATTTTGCGTTCGATTTACAAATTTCGTTACACCTTCAAAATTTTCGAAATCATTGGAATTTTCCCGCGTCGAATTGCCATGTATGCGTTATAAACAATCAAAACACGACGAAATTCATTGTGCGTGGAAAAAACCCAAGGCCGAGCACGAGCAGCAGTAAAGCAGTTTCCTCTGATAGGAGGACGCTATACATGTTACATGTGAAGTATTATTAGGTTATGGATCAAATAAAATCCTACAACACGTAAACAAAAATGTAGTCGTAAGAAATGATTGAAATTCGTCGTAATTAGGAAAAAGTATAATATCAAAATCTAAAATCGGACAGATTAGGAATTTTCT
>UCQR01003262.1:0-10658 GCA_900474235.1 Cecidostiba semifascia
ATTTAATAGAATTTAAATGGCGATTTTAGTATCTCCATCATCAAAAAATCATCTAAAACTTGTTCATTTCTGAAAATTCAGTATTTACGAAGCTTTGTTTACATTCCCGCCAGCATTAATATAGCTTTCCCGGTATTACGTACTCTAACGACAATTCGACGTTGGAAAGAGCGTTTATTCGAAAATAAGAAATTGTCCGTTATATAGGGTCTATAGAAGGTGGGAGAACAGGAGAACTATACCTACATCCTCCTGCGTGGCTTTCCCGACTCGCTTTCGGTATAAACATCAGTCGTAGACACATCAGCATCAGTTGCCATTTGCCAGTCCTACTGAACGTATCAAAATTTGTGCGCGAAAAATGGCCATAGATGATACCCTGCTGCACTATGCGGTCAAAAAGTACGACGGCGATCTAGATCCTATCAAGCAGCTGATAGAACCAGAAAACAACGATATCAACGTCGCCAATTCGGACGGCAACACGCCTCTTCATCTGGCTGCCCAAAACGAAAGCTGCTTTTCCAAAGAACTGATTGAGATTCTTCTGGAACGCGGAGCCGACGCTAATGCCATCAACCAGGACGGCAATACTCCACTTCACTTTGCTGCGCGAAATACCGCACCGATATTCCGACACATCACAGAGCCGAAACCGGTATGTACTTACCTATACAGATCTAACGTCGAGAGTTGCTAAATGAAAACGTACGTTGACGATGTCAATAAGGATCGTGTAAATTTTCCAGGAAGTGGTCTACTGCACGCTTGCTGCAAGTGTCAAGCTTCTGCTGAAACATGGCAGCGACGTAAACGTCGGCAACTCGGAAGGCGATACCCCCCTTCACTTCGCAGCTCGCAATGAAACATGGTGTTTTCACTTTTTGAGGATGTTTCTGAAATCAACTGAAGACGTCAACGTAAACAACTTCATAGGCCGGACTCCCCTTCATTCGGCTGTAGAAAGTGAGGGCTGCAATGTCGCGCTGATAAAATTGCTCCTGGATAACGGAGCCGACGTGAGTAAAAAAGACGCAAAGTTTGGGAACGCGTACGCATATTATCGTGCCCAGGTTGATCGTTACAATTGCATGCCGGATCATATGGTGGAGATACTGCTTCGCGGCTCTGAAGAACATCAGCTACGCATGAAAACGTCGCTGCACGTGGCCAGCCTATTTCACAATGTCGAATCGGTTAAAAAATTGCTGGACACGGGTGCTGATGTCAACGACAGATTCAAGTTTGGTTATCCACCTCTGTTTTACGCTCTTATCACGTACGCGGACAACGCTGACAAGCTCGCCAAGAAGTGCTCGACTGTGAGACTGTTGCTCGATTACGGCGCCGATATCAATTTTCAATTTTCTCGCGCCAACTTACCGACCAACTATATCGTCGCTGATGATTTTAGCCTTCTCTCATTGGGCATGGCTGGTTTTGTTGAAGGCGATCCCAATGACACCTCGGAAATTGTCAATATTTTTCAAGAGCACCTGCTGAAACTCTTGGCGCTGCACGAGAAACAAGTCGAAATAGTAGGCATCGACGACCAAATGCTCAGCGAATTTAATCTTAATTTCGGTGGTGGTTCACTCAGAGAAATGTACAAATCTTTTAAATATGTCAAATGGTACTTTTACAAACGCTGCTGCATAGAGTTAGACGTTATGAGCGAGACCAAGGTGGGCGTGAGCAGGACGACCTTTGCGGACTTGCTGTTCGCCAGCGCTGAGGAGACAGGGAGGTACGCGAAGAATCGGAGATTGATGGAGGCGTTTCATGCTGAAAAGAACGAATTTCCGATCTACCAAAGAATGCTGATCATAAAGCTTGACAAGGGATTGAAGCACCCCACAAATTATCTCTTTGGAAGTGCGATTATTCATAATATGTTAAGCATGATTCAAATTGTCTGTTCGTTTATGTGTCAGATATCACAAAATTTTTCTAGAAGATTTCTGGGACGCGTTTTATTTGAAAATAAGAATTGAAAATGTTTTTAACTCTTGTTAGATCATTTCTTAAACGTGTATTTTAGTTTAGTAACACATGTTAAAAAGTAATTATGTATTAAATGTCAGTTAGTAATTTACCTCCCTAATATGTGGGACATTTTTTTTATCAAAGACGTCAACTACTATGTTTATATTTTATCAATGAAAGACTTTGATTAAAAATTATTCCGAGAGAAAAAAAACTGCATTTTTCATTGCTTAATTTACATCATTTTTCTAAATCCAGTAATAATAAGTATACATGTATTACGTACACTCGTCAGGTAGTTTTTGGGTGTTATAAGTTTTATTGCGGGGGTGGCCATAAATAATCATAAAAGTGCGTTCCTCGGACTATAATAAGTGGAAAATTTTGAGAAAGAGATCGTTCACTATAATAAAGACACGATTTTCTTTTTTTTTTCTTTTCGAATACTCGCGCGCTTTCGAGGTGATTACGCGATACTGGCCAATCGGATCCTTGCGCGCGAATCGCTCTGGGTTTTTGAAATTTTCTCGCTAAATCTTTAACTGTTGCGTACTGTTTAATATAATCGCTTTTCAATACAACATTTATTTACTAATCATAATTTGTATCTAACATTGTATCTAGTTTGTATATGTATCGATGCATAACAATTTAACATTATTTTCAACACTCATATATTGAATACTGAGATATATATAGTTCTTAGAATTGCAGTAGATGTTCGAGCATCTGCATCACCGTCGATTTAAGCATTTATAATACGTATATAAGTATATATACCGTCATTAAGGATTAGACGTAGACCGAGAGACACAGACAACGACGACGCTTCGTAAGTATATTCAAAACTTTATTGCGGTATGCCGGGAAATGAGAATAATAGTATAGGTATAGGTACGCAGGTAATAGGTACGCACAGAAACCACGCTGACCCTCAGTAATATATGACTAAATGGAATCTTTTCCTGCATCTTATATTCTAGAGGTAATATATATTTATAATGTACAACGGTACATGTCATACATAGGTACCTGGATTTTCCTCCCCTTTGTATATATCTCCAAAAACAGACACACCTGAATGCACCCGGACCGCCCAGGCGAGACAAAATCGCTAAATTAGATTCGACTTGACCGCCGAGCGAAAAGTATATATATCTTGGAAACTTTGTCCAATAGAGCAGACGCATAACCGCTGCATTAAGCAAAACGTCTCTTTGTCAATATTGTATACACTTGCACTTCGTGCTATTTTTCTATAATTTTTCGTGTGCGAATAATTGCAACGTATTAATTTTCGTTGCAACGACAAAAATCGTCGGTATACAAACCTCGGGCGATATTATACAACACTGCACTACATCAGTAGCACGTAGAACTGCGCCCGATCATCGGCGCCGTTTATTGTTCATTTTCATTCACTCGTGCAGTGTCTATATAGCGCTCGGAAAAACGAGCTGGAATAGCCTCGCGTCGTCGTCACGCAGTGAGTTTTTATTTTCCGTTCGTCAACCTCCTAAAATAACGAAGTATAAGTCGAGTCGCGCACGGCTACTTACAGCGTTTCGTATTTTTTTCCGACGAGCGGGTCCCCACACGCTCTTCTATCGCAACGAGAGGTTGTGTCTTGTGTCTGCACTCTGCTTAGGCTAGGCTGATCTACCTATATTCGACCCATCCATTGGAGAGAGGAGTGCAAGTCAGTGTTGCTGGCCGGACTCACAACAACAACAATAATAATAGCTCTCGCTGTCCCTGCAGCTGTGGAGAACTTTAAAAAATGGATATTGGTGAGTGATTCTGTATTTTGTAACTGATATTGTCTGCTTTTTTATCCGTGAGAACGTTGCAAGCTAATTTTCATAGAGAAATTCCAAGAATCGCGGGGGATATATTTTCATTTTTAGGACGTAACCTATAAAGTTCGCTCGAGAGAGAGAGCCTCTCTCGGACGTTCCAGTATTTTCCTTCGTTATTTACGTATATGTGTCGTGCGCTTATTTTCGCAACTGCCATCGATTTCGGCAGACGAGTGTTTTGTTTAGCGAGCATTTTCCAGCCCATCTCGAGACGGCTGCACGATAATGAAAACAAACATCTGGTCTGGCATGTATGAGGAGTAACGGTTTTATTGGATTCATCTTTGGGTTTTTCGTCTGCTTACAGAAATGGCGAAAAACGATGACAACGACAATTGTTGCAGTGTACCCTCACACTCTACCCTTCTGTCGAATTCGAATTCGACGGAGGCATCGAATGAAACACCACCGGACGATCACTCCAGCAGCTTGAACAACAAGCAAGACAATGTTCCAGAAACTGCTAAGGAAGATTTGCGTGAGAAGATAGATTTCAAAGTAATCTACAACAAGAAGAAGATTGATATTACATTTGCTTTGGATGGTACGGTGGCCGAGCTGAAGGCCCATCTTCAGAACATCATATCTGTACCGCAGACTATGCAGAAAATTATGATTAAAGGCTTAGCCAAAGATGATCAGACTCTTAGAAGTTTAGGTGTAACGAAAGGTATTTACTTTGATATTAATGTAATTTATGTAAAACTAGTCAAACCACATGTGATGAATATTACATAAGCTTTCTTTCTTCATACTAGATGCCAAAGTTATGATTGTTGGATCAAAACTAGATGATGTTTTGGCAGTGTCAATTCCTACAAAGCAAGAGTTAGCAGAGGAAGCAGCAGCTGCTACCAGCAAAGAGCCTCTGTCGCAACAAAAATTACATCGAAAAGTTTTAGACAAAGGTGTTCCAGAGGACGTCATGCCAGGAATTTTAGAAACTCAGGTTAGCTATAATCTGTGCTTTGACAGTACCACTCCTCTTTCACATTTGTATATATACTAACAATATATTTTACTGCAGGAACCTTTACCAGACTATCCATTAGCCGGTATGCTGAATAAAACTGGTGGAAAAGTTAGACTGACTTTCAAATTAGAGCAGGATCAGTTGTGGATAGGAACTAAAGAGAGGACAGATAAAATACCAATGATGTCTATAAAAGATGTACACAGTGAACCTATTCACGATCATCCGGAATACCAAATTATGGTAGGTTAAATTCGAATCAACCTTGGCTTTTACTATATATATTTATATAAATTTTAAATCTCGAGTTACTGATTAACAAATGCTTTATATTACAGGGTATACAACTGGGTACAACAGAAGCATCAAGGTATTGGATATATTGGGTCCCATCACAGTACATATCAGCAATTAAAGACGCTGTTCTCGGAAAGTGGTGTTACTTTTGATCAAGTGTTGGTGAACAATTTTTTTCGTTTTCCTTTTCTTTAATTGAGCGTAATCAGGTGTGAACATCGAAACAAACGACTCTGCTAGTCAGGCATTTTTAACAGTAAGTAAATAACTTATTATACATCAGGATTACGCTAATTAGTCAAGACACAAACTGTCTATGCAAAGAAAGTGGACTACTTGTTCAAATAACTAGATTTTTTATATAAGCGAAAGTTTCTTTCCTTGTTTGATTCGTCCTTACTGATAAAAGTTCTACCTTGCTAATTGTGAATAGAAAATTTCATTGAAAACTGTTGATTCAAAGACGCTTTTATGAATGCAAATTTTTCATGAAAAAAAAAAAAAACTAAAATCTCGAAGGTAATAATATTATCTTGCAAATTCGTCACTCATATTAACGGTTTAACAAGTCTCGTCTATCAAAAGAAATGTCAATTCAAAGCTTTAAACAATTATGTATAAAACTATATAGTTCACTTTACCAATTTGATATAGGTAATTTGAACTGTTTTCAATGTAACATTCTATCCAAACGAAAATACCGTTTTTACATACACTAAAAAAAGAATTTAAGACTTCCATTACGAATCGTGTTGTATCCGGTATTTTGTACTTTATGTATCTCGAAAATATCAATTTCGAGCAGACAAACTGCTCGCTGGATTAATTTTTAAACTCAATTTTTCGCCAAAAATTCCTATCTAAACTTTTGGCGTGAAAAGGTGCGCAATCGCATGCTTGTTCTGACAAAAAAAAAGATTCATCGTTTCTCGTTCTTTATTTCAAGAGATATTGAAATATCGAAGATCTCCGCGATATTCTTACGCTGCGTATAAGGCGAGAAAGAGTTGTTGCTTTGCATTCTATGATCTTTTCTTTTTTTTTCTAAGAAAATGAGTTTAAAAGCGTCCTGCGCTCTAAGTAAGAAAAAGGGTAAAAAAACAATGCTTTGTGATATATAAGACGACGAGGATACGTGCAGATATGTTACGCACACGTCGAATGCATTGTGTTATCATTTAATTCACATCTATTGTAGGGTAACAACGAATTCTCATCTCGAATTAATACCAATATAGATATATTTGCGCCAATAATGATTTATATTCATCGTTCATTCGTTGGTTTGATAATATCACGTGTGTGAAGTATAAAAAAACTTAAATTATTCGAAAATGAATGTGCTGTTATTAAAAAATAGACTATATGCATCTTCAATCAAGCCGCACAAACGTGTAAAAGAGACAATGATTGTCTGAGTTGTATAGTTATAACACTTTGTAATGATATTTTGTACAATCTATTGAGTACAGGAAGAGAAAAGAGTATAAAAGAAAAAAATCACTGGAAAACCAAATTATATATTATAATGAATCAAAATTTTTCACTCCTATTGCATGCCCGATATTTATTACGTAAAAACTAAAATCCTCATCGTGAAATACGTCCTTATATAGGTAACAATGTGGAGCTGTGCGATACTCCGTGAAAATAAAACGATAATATTAGAACCGCAGCTATTCCTGTACTGATTACAAGTACCTTAAGTTTTAATTATCGTAACTTGGTAAAGAATAATTAATATATATTATTTCAAGCGAAAACATCGAAATGTTGAATGCAGACAGAGCACAAAAGATTTTACAATACTTATGTCTATTTCAAAGGCGAAGGGAAGAATAAATCGCTCTCAGCGAGTCACTTATTGAAAATTTTTTATTTCGTCGTTCTTAATTTAAGTCACTTGAAAAAAATCAAAATAATGACAGAAAATGCATCATTAACTCGTAAAACATTAACTCGTAATTTAAAATATTAGAATCAGAAATTCATACGCAAAATAAAAATAAAAACCCAGCAATAAGCAATTTCAAGCAAATGATTCGCCGAGATCGATCGATCCTTCCTTATAAGTACACCTTGAAATCAATGTGCGAGTGATTGAGTCGCGCATCTCCGGAAAAATATGCATATGTTTAAAAAAAAAATTGTGCTTGCAATATTCGACCATTCTGTTCATTTATTATTACGGATATGATAAATACGACATAATTTAGCGAGTAATTATTTAAAATATTTTTATGAGAACTACGATTGTTTGCACTATAAATAATGCACGATACTTATTTATAAGTTAAGCGATATTATAAAACAAAATTGAATGTTATATGAATAAAGATCGAAAGTGAATATAATACACAGAGAAGGAAAATTTTGCTCATTCAAAAACTCCACCCATACAGACATAAAAGTGTGTATCCATTAGACGCGCTCAGTTGGGGGGACACATCCCTCCATATAAAATTTTCATCGGCATCCCGTTCAATCCTCGTTATGTGAAGAGCACCTTTCCCTCTCCTCCCGGCTTTCCTAAGCGAGAAAGAAAACACAAAAAGGTCTCGTCCCCGTCAAACACGTGTCGGGGCAGGAAGTGGCTCATTGAGACGCGGGCGTATAAGTAAGAGAGAGAGAGAGAGAAGAAAAGCTCTCGCGCGAAGCCCAGCCTCCTATTGAAGGAGCAGCAGATGTTCTGGAGCTGCTGTGTTATATTATACTCGCACTGACTCGCTTCAGTGCGAGATGAGATGTATCCAGTGCTGCTACTGACTTTTTTCTGCCTTATTTCGTGTTCTCAGACATGTAGTTACATGCGACGAGATAAGTGTTTCGATTAACGAGTGAGTGATAACGAGGTGATAATATTACCATATAATGAATTTTTTTTAATTTTATACGTATTATAACGAGAGCTTAATTTTGTTTCGAATATACACTGTGCTTATCCGAGAAGTAAAGAAATGCAATGCGGGACAAGTGTATGGTAATGATAATGACGATGTAATAAAAGACAATTTTGCCACAATTTTCATGGCAAAGGTCGTAAACAAAATGAGAGAGCCCGCGAGTATGTACGTACAAAGAAGTGAAATTCCCGGAATCTCCATTAGAGTTGATTATCATTATACCCGCATGTGTCATTGCACTTAACTTCAACATTTCTCTCTTTTACACTGATGTATAATAACAAATGAAACAACCGCGCGCATAATTTCAAACTCTATCAGTAAAAAAAAAAATCGCAATAACGAACCCCTCGGCGCACCTCGCGTTACACACAATAGCAGGTACCCGCATACGTATAATAACGAACCGCCTCGTACTTACAACACGCCATAGGGCTAAAAAATTTCGTTCGCACAATAGCCGCTGCGAAAACAGCAGACCCGGTGTATGTGTGTACTATTATACACCTAATACTTTAGTAGCCGGCTGTATATACTCGCGCGCACAGCCAATCGGCGCCCGAAACTTTTCCACATGTGATCAATAATTCCCCTCCACTATACCTATATACTTAGTTACGCGCAAGCGGTGAGAAAAAAGGAAAGGTTCGGCGAGAAGCTTATTCAGTCGCGCACGGCAGCGCAGACGGTAGAGAAGTGGCTCAAGGCCAGGATTACTACTTACTCGCCAATGCGTAAACATCGACGACTACTGCCGCCACCGCCGCTCTTGCAGCACGTTTTTACAAAGTAACGTTTATTTCTTTTATCTCTCCTGTATACTTAATGATTTGTTCCTCCTTTTTCTTCTACCTATAACGTAATAGCTTCTTCCTTTTTTTACGGAACGACGATCAGTGCAGTGTGCGTGCGATGTTACGTGGCCGCGTTCACGCGCGCGATGTTTGCGTTTGTGGTGACGTGAGGATATGTATACATACCTACCAACTACCTACTGTACTTATGCGCGCTTGCTTGTCGAAAAAAAATCTATCGCGTTGTTAAATCGAATTATGCTCTTCTTTCGTTTCGTCGCGAGGTGTGGTCGAGAATCTTTATCCTTTAAAATAAATCCCGCGAATTGTAATGATCCGAGTATATACATCAACTCTAATAAACAAGTTTAAGATTAATTTTAAATCGCTGTAACTTTTTTCAGAGCTCAAATTTTATAAGTGCCAGCCAACAAGACACTTTGCTGCTATGAGACTAATGATTTGCTTAGGAGGTGGCACTTGAAACTGAGAGAAAGAGAGAGAGAGAGAGAGAGAGAGGGAGACAGAGAGAGAAAGATAAGGAATATGCAACTTGATCAGAGTAATTGTGTCATCGAATGAATCATCTTACTGCAGTAAATCCTTGCCAAGATAGTACTTGAGATGTCAAAGAAATTTGCCAGTGGTATTGAAAATGTCCCAGAAGGCAGAACACTTGGAAGTGATAAGAGAAAGCTTTCTGCTTCTAGCAGAAGACTTTCTTCGGAAAAGACATTCCATAGAAGATTTAAAACTCGTAACAAAGATTCGCAGAAAACCTAGTAAATCTGTCTTTCGTCACTTCTATAGTAAGAAACTCATTCTAGTTATTCTGTTGCCACTACTCTACAGTATTGTCGTCGAGAGGTTTGGCATCGATTTTCTCGTGCAGTACACACAAAATACCAGATGTCTTGTACCGAATAATTACCTGGTGTGGGAATTCACTCGACCTGTTTCAAATTGTGATTTCTGCAGAGGTGTCAATTCAGCCTTGGTCTTGAACAATTTGACAAAAGAGGAGTTTCAAAAGTATGCCTATTCCTCCAAGCCAATAATTGTAAAGAAAGCAGCTAGCCACTGGATGGCTTCCAAAGTTTTCAGCCTACAATTCTTCCGTAGCTTGTACGAGCAAATACATGGTGCCTATGAATCCGTCGATGAAGAATGTCAATTTTTACATTTTCGAAGCAATTTTGCTAATCTAAAGGAAGTATTTTCTATGAGCGAGCAAAGAGCAATGAATTTACCAGGTGAGGAGCCCTGGTATATAGGATGGAAGAATTGTCATCCTCAGGTCTTAGAAATAATGCAGAAATTTTATGAACCGCCTCACTTTTTACCCGATGACGCAGAGATACCAAATACGAATTATATATTTTTGGGATACGAGCAAGGTGCTGTCATGCATGTGAGTAGCAAGCATTGATCTACTGTTAAAAATTCTAGTAAAAAGTTTTTTAAGATTTCATGATTGTTACAATACGATTTTCAATTGCAGCTTGATTACATTTCTCGGCTCATGTGGCAAGGCCAAATTATTGGAAGTAAGACTTGGACTGTCGCGCCAACGCCCGAGTGTGAAGATGTTTGCGAATCATTTAGTTTTTTTGTCGACACAGGAGATGTAATTTTACTCGATACCAGGATATGGTATCATGGCACACAAGTTGAAAATGGACAGTTTAGCCTTACTGTCACTTCCGAATATGGGTAGACTGAATTTTTCATTAAGCATCATTGTTAGGATTTGTAAATATGTAAAATTTTCATTGCCTGGATTGCTTTCAAAGTAATCGAGAACTTATTTTTTTAAATCATAAGACTTGGGTTTTATTGACCTAAG
>UCQR01003263.1:0-14048 GCA_900474235.1 Cecidostiba semifascia
AGCACACGTGATAACCACTACACTACGGAAACATGGTCGACCCCTTGGGGTATAATGTAGGTTTTAAGCTTTGAAATTAATTAACAATTATTGTCATTCGACACACTTTATTAATGTACAACAAGCAATTCTCAAATACATCTGTGTCGTATTTGAATTGAAAATGAAATATAAATTATAGAAAAAGAGATTTAACTATGCTAGTTTCACACGAGTATAGTATATATTTTTACGCAAGTATACTGATACTAAGCATTCTCAATGTAATATTATAATATTATTCAATTTGTCGTGCATTTGTAGATAAAATATTCAGCTGTAAAAACTGCTACACTTGTCAGAACATAATATCTATTTCAGTTGCATTATCAGAAGTTAAATATTTTTGTTTTAATAATAACATGTGTTTATTTTGTTGATTATTATTCCATAATTTAGAAATTCCTGATTCGATAACTTTGCGAAGATTAAGATTAAACTTTTCAAGATGTTTAATTTAAAAGTAATTGATGTAAAAGGACAGGGAAAATAAACAGAAACAAGTCGCAAGCGTTCGTAATTTTTCATTAATAAATTTATTACCAAGACTGATGTATTGTCTGTTAATTTTTATTTAACATAGGTATATCAAATATCCTTATTTTATACTTTTATTTTACAAAAATGTTGTCATTACATTGTATCGGTTCTGGTAATAACAAAATAATGTGCTACACATTTTCAAAAATTTTATTGGATCTACTTAAAACAGAATAACCTATAAATAACGAACAAAGTATTTTTGATTGCTTATATTATATGTTTGATAGAATTCCTAATGACAATTGCGTTATGAATGCTTCGTAAAAATTTGCATGTAAAAATATCTTTTGCTGCGATGTTCAGCGTGAAGCTTGAGCTGAACTCAATGCAGCGTCGATTTATTTCTAATGATCATGTATATGTGATTTCATTCTGTTATTTAATCTAGCGTCGTATAGTCATGCATAAATATGAAGCTCGCACATAATACTAGACTTAAATAGTGACAGTAAAAATGATAATAATAATGACAACAATATAAAAATAGGAATGAGTTTCATCACTATCATAATCATTTTTCATAACAACTGAATATAAAAGACTAAGTTTACAACGATATCGCGACTCGAGTCGCGACATTTTGGTTTTTGATTTATACCGACCATAAATATTGAAATCGGTTGTGCGCGAGCAACAGCTATTCTCTTGTCCCTACTGGACGTTGTATCTAGCAAAAGTTTTCGTTGTTGCGTCCTCGCAACTATCGTCAAAGTAGCATCAAACAGCTGTTGATGTGAGGTTATTTAAAAGGTTATTAAAAATAATGTACAAATAGTAAAATTTGATGCTGCTGTAACAAAGGTATGAGCAACGAAGACTTTTGCCATGTTTAACAAAAAAAAAAGAATTCACAGTGGCTTATATGCGAATCGACTTGTTTTCTCAAGTCCAAAGAAGTCTTAGGGCCTCCCGAACTCAAATTCACTTAATAGTTCTATTCTCTCCCACACGTTCTTCGGATGTAGCCTAGGGATATCTCAGATTGTGCTGAGATCTGCTACGCCGATAATCGCCTGGATGTGATGACCGGGGAGTGTGTGGCTGCCTGGGTGGCTGGTGCAGAAAAGCGAAATTCCTAAAGCCCCTCGGCTGAAGATCGGCGTGAATGTGGGCACCGGGATAATCCGGAGGTGGTGCAGGTGTCGTCTGGAACTGTGAGAGGCTCTGAAGCATTCCTACCGATCTTCTCCAGTCTTCGTAGCGCGTCTGGGGTTGTTCAACCTGTTCAACTTGACGTTGCTTTCTCCTGCTCTGCGAGGATCCGCTCTCCGTAGAGTTGCTATCCTCACTGGTGCCCAGACCAAGATCGCGATCTTCAAGAGCATCGAGACTAACGGCTGGACTCGCATCTTTGCCGTGACTGTAGATGAGCGTGGGGTGAGGTATCACATAGGGTTGAGGCAGTTTCGAGATCTTCTCTTTCTCCTCTTCCTTGTCGAAGTTCGTGCAAGAACCAGGCCCAAAGAGAGACAGCAGTACAGGCAAAAGGAAGAGACCGTGCAAGGCACCAATGAAGATCACCAGGAAGACCATCTTGAAGAATACGAGGAAAATGTAGGTACCGGCGAGCAGCAGAGCCGAGAGACCCAAGATCGTCGAAAGGGCGCCCTGGACGATCGGTAGTCCCAGACTGTATAGGCACTCCTTGACGCGCTCGTCTGGCCTCCTCTTCTTCGAGCTCATGTAGGCATAGCAGATGTGAGCGGTGAAGTCGACGCTGAAGCCAATGCACATGATGAGATTGATCATGGAGATGCTGTCGAGACTGACGTCCCAGAGGGACATGTAGCCGGCCACGCCACACTCGATTGACACGATGCAGAAGGCCACCCACAGAGAGCACAAAACATTGGGAATGAAGATGAAGGAGATGACCATCATGGTCAGGGCACCGAAGATCATGCACTGAATGCTCGTAGGTCGAACGAGCTCGAACTGGTCGAAGAACACGAAGTAGGGATGGAAGACACTGGCGTTGAGCGGCGAGTCCGCGCAAATCTGACGCAGTTCTCTGACCATGTCCTTTTCCATATTGGTACCGCTGATGTTGACTGGCTGAATCATGAAGCGACTGGCCAGGATGTGTTCACCCGACTCGTCGAACGCTACGTCCAGAGTGAATAAACTCGTATTCGTGAGCCATTCCCGCTTGATGGTCTCGATGAAGCTTTTCTCGTCAACGATGCTCCCTTTGGGGACGTCGGTATCGTCCACATAGTTCAGGAAGTTGCGCAGCCAACTCTGCGTGTAAGTTCCACCGACGATGTACTTGGACGATTCCAACGCCAACGTCAGGTTCTCCACCTGCTCTTGGAAGACTGGATCGCTGTAGTTGTACTGGCCACTCACGACAACCTGAAAACCATGACAGAAAGATATAAATATCTCTTCTCTTACGTGGTAGTAGTCTAGAATCAATATTATAAGCTTTCATCGATCGAAACGCAATGAAATTATCTTCTTCGCGCGGTACATTACGCAAAAAAAAAAGAAGATCGCCGTTCGCGCGGACGTAAAAGTGTTGATTTTTCACGCCCCAGCAAACGAAAAGAGGAGTTACTCGCGGCTGCGCGTACGAGGAACTTATGTAAACGGTCAATGATCGTCGTCGAAGCTCACCGTCACGGGAAATTTCCCGGCAGTAGCAGCAACAGCGCTTTCTCGTCTGCACGCGAGAAACTGCTCGTCGAATTCGATGCCGATTGTAGTACACACTGCACATGTGTAAAGGGGGGGGTACATATACTACACCATATTAAGCGAGGAAAAGGCAAATTTGCTTTCTCAATGAGCGGGACTTCCGGCGTTGTTCCACGCACCAGCGCCGGACACAATTCGCTCCGTGGTCAATCGGAGCTCTCGGTATATAGCCAAGTGGATTATATTGTCATTTTCTTTTTTATTACCCCTAATAGTTTGCCGAGAAACTAGCGTCATGTGTAATCCCTGTACTTTGGAGGGGCTCAATCACCGTCGTCTCGAAATTCATTGACTTCCGATGCTATTTTCTCTCTAGGCTTGTTACTTTGTATGCTACTTTTATATTGTGAAACGCGCTGGATTTCGTGCTTGAATGTATATTCTTATTTCCCCGAGTTATTTATAGACTACCGGAAACGCTGCCCAACAGATTTATTCGCACCTACACTCTATACAAGATTGACGAGTACGTCCATATTTTCGGAAATGATCCCTGTCACTCTATCCACAAGCGCCATGCATATATTTCCGCTGCAACAATAACCGGTGTATAATCGTGAAAAGCGCGCGTGACGCAATGGGCGATCCGGTAAATACCGGTACACTTCTGAAAACCTATAAACACCGGAGAAAGTGGTTTGGCCGTGCGCGCGCGCTCGCGAAAGAGCTGGAAGCACAAGTCGAGCACACGCGAGATATATGTGCGCCGCACACGTATATGCGTCTGGATGGCGTTTGGGGAGAAAGGGATGCGTGACATAATTGCGCGCGATTACGCGCTCGTACACCTATATAGCTGTACGTGCTGGTGCTATATAGAGCTTCTACATATTGTTCGGCGTGTGAACTGATGTGTTCCTCGTACTGTAGAATTAATCAATTGCTCAGCAATTTGATGCTATACTATATACCTACGTGTCTATTATCTCGCGGTCAGAGAGAGAGAGAGAGAGAGAGAGAGAGAGTTAAATGGAGACAGAGGCGCGATTATCGGTTGGACGCCGATGGAGATTGACCTCAATTCTCTGAGCGAGCAAACTCTCGGAAATAGAAATCTCCGAGGAGCTGATGAAGTTTATACGTCGTCAAGTTCATTGTTTTGTTCGTGAGAGTTTATTATACCTATACAGATTTCGATGGATCATCATCGAGTCTTTAATGATAGTATACGAAACTGACCTGTATCCTGTAGGGAAACTCTCGGTAGTACATTTCCTCGCGATCGTAAAAGGTGATGGAGTACGAGTCATCCTTGGACAGTCGGCGACGGTCCAATCCTTCCTTGATGGTGGTCAGGCCGTAGAGAGCTCCAGCGAGGTACAGTCCGAATGTAAAGATGACCAGGACCTTGACGAGAGGTCGATTCAGCGCCCAAGCCAAATAGTCCCGGAACCAGGTCATACAGCCATGTTCCGGATTGTCGATCGGATTGTTTGGTTCTTCTGGGTCCACACCACCGGTGCACAGCACACGGTAGAGCCACGATCGGTGTCCTGAGATACAGAGTTTGTTTATATAGTTATGATATCGTTTATGGTTTTCAAAGAAGGACGAACATTATCGTATAACCAACCGGATACTCTTGTAAACCGGTCACGACGATTTTCGACTCGTTAACGATCGTTACGTAGAATAATTGTACCCCAAGCTGCGCGCGATTACGAGTCGACGAGTATATAAGAATTACAGAATCCGCGCGCGCGCGCGCTTTAATAATAATAAACAAGCTTAGATTTTCGCACTTTCTCCGCGACTATCCAGCAGATTAGATGATTGCGACACTTACCCGCTTATTTATAACATTGTAGCCAAAAAAAAGGAGAGAAATAACTCGCTTCCAAGTAATATCCCGCCGCGCGCTCACCTTTCCGTAACAATTTTGCATAATCACTTGACCCGAAAACATGTTCAGCATTCAATCGAAACGAGGGACGAAAATATACCTCTAAAACCGCGACTTTTTTCCAGCGTGTACCTATATATACAACACTCGTCGCGGTGACACTCGCAGGTGTAAGAATTATTTCCTCGCGTCTACGATATACGCTTTGAGAATACAAAACGAGCCTCGCGTATAAAAAGCGACATAAGTCGTCATAATGCAATAAACCGGTGATGATTTGCGAGCGGCTGCGCGCAAGACAAAAGGTTATCGCTTCGTGACTCATCCCCCAAATAGTCCTCCCTCAAATTATGCTTCTATGAATCAAATATTGTAATTGAACGTGCTCGGCATAGACGAGAAAAAAAAAACACTCATTGTGCAACCCTCTCAGTGTATACACGTTATATACACACTCACGCACGTGTCCTCGATGGTTCGCCTTATCAAGGCTCGCGTTCGCGCGCGTTTTCGTCGATCGCGGGAATACCAAGTGCGCGACGTGACTTTTTGCAGGACTCGATGCTTTGATGACGACATTTATGATTTATCGTATAACCTGGCATGCGCGAGCGGCGGATCATTATCGAAATGTGACTGGTTATTTTAATGCGTGTTGGACGTGAAATTTGTGATGGATCGTCGTTGTGTATAAGTCGATCATCGTGTATATATGTTGAATTTGGGATAATGCTTTCATGCTGGTGTACAGATTGAATTCTATACTGTTTCAAATAATTATTTCCTACACAGCTGAGAAGCGTAAGCGCCATTAATCAAGCTAACGCAGATTCATTTATCATTCCCAATCTCTGCTGGACCGTCTAATTACCCGCGAATTTCAAAACACAGAAAAGATGTAGGTCAGAATATAGTGTCATGCATGCAGACGCACAAAAATCGCGACACCGCTGTGTATACTATATTAACATTTCCTAAGGAAATAAAAATCCCCCAAGTAATTGCGCAAACCCAGCCATAAAAACACAAAGTCGTTAGCATTAGCGTTCAGAAAAAAGCGCGCGCGACGCACGCGTTTTAAGCCGTAAAATTTTCGCGAATCGAGGACATTGGCGCGCACACGTTAAAACCGCGCGCTCGGAATAGACACATTAAAGCTCTTTCTCTCTCGCGCGCGCATTTACAACCGGTGTTCCGAGTTCCTGCGCTCGCGTTACGCGAGAGACAGAGCAATTACACCTGCTGCTGCCGAATCGCGTGTGTATATATACACACATGTGTGTGTGGTCAGACAAGCGTAAGGTAGAAGAATGGGAGAAAGCAGTGTGACAGGGCTTATAAAGTTGCATAAGTCGCGATCGGCGAGTGATCTAACGAATCAACGGCCGACATAATGCGGCTCGTGTCTGGTCGCATTGACGTAATGACGATCGCGACACGCTGTTACTGCGCGATTGGAGGTGTATAGGTGTAGCGTAACTCGTCGTTCTCTTTCTCCGCGAGAACCGTTTGGAAGGAAGTGGATGATGGCGATTTAATCAAACGGTGTAGTTATATATTTGGTTAAGCTATAATGCTAGAGAGAGAGAGAGAGAGAGAGAGAGAGAGAGATATTATAACAGCTTTTATGCAGGGATATGTATACTGTGTATTTGCTGATTGATGTGCCGCAAGCGAGAAAAAGTGTTTCATTCATCAGTCGCGCGAATTAGGTATATCTGTTATTATCGGTTTGGAATCGGGAGGTGAAACCTGTTTGCTTTTGAACGATTATTTTTGCAGACATTTTTATATGTAATTATTTCGAAATGTAGCACGTTGCTCGCTTATCGTTCGATTTAAATCGCGAATTAATGAATGCGCATAAAAACTATATACATATCAGTTGTGGCGTATGGAATATCCACGATTCTTATCGCATTGTCAACGCAGTAAAAATATCAACGATAAAAATAATTAGTAGACGATTTCCCAAGGCGGTATACATTTTTAAGATTATAACGTGACTATTGCGAAACTTTTCCTACACTTTGACCATTATAATTTTAATACAATCATCTTCTCGAATCGGAGAATAATGACCCGGTAAAGAAAATAGAAAAGCCTATTATGCAGTGCAAAGCACAATTATACATGAATTATTCATGGGCGCAAAGTAATTTCTAATTGAATAGTTTGAAAAATTTTAATTAACAAAACTATCTCTTCTCTCGTTATAATATTAAAGTAGACTATTGTTCATTGACCTAATATCGCTTTCAGCTATAGGAAAGTGCAATCGTGAAACTATCATGGGTAAGAGCAATAGACATTCCGTCTCTTGACCTCGTTACATTACATTTTTGCCTAAATAGAGATATATACACGCTTTTGCAATTAAAACCAAAGCAATTTTTCAAGATCTTATCTTATTGGCTCTTCTCAACTATAATGTTGATTTTAATTATGAACTAATGTCAAAACATCAACCTTCGCTCTGATGCCAACCCATCCTGCATCGCAATACTACTCCAGTTCTTAATTACCCCCCGAGAATCACTTTTACCGGTACACAACATAATCAGATACCGCTAACGAGGTAAAAATATAAAACAACGCACTGCACACGAGCTTAATAATAATGATTGTCTTCTCTCGGACAGAAAGAAAGGCAGCAGTAAGTGTTCCCTTCCCCAAAGGCGCATTATTCCATATCGAAAGTCGCACGTAATATACAGTATATATTGGGTCTCGATCGACTGAGCTCGAAAAGGAGCAATTACAGAACACAACGCAATATACATATTGGGGAACATGCACTCGAAGCTCGTCATCATCGACGTTCAGATCCGTCGTCGTCGCGCTTGGCAGCGCCGAGGGTGAAAGCGAAAAATGCATGTATAGAGAGAGAATTGCTCACCTGATTTAGAGAGAGGCTCGACCGGACAGCAGACAACGCTGTGGAGATTCTTCTGCTCGCAGTAGCCACTGATGGCGACGCAGCCAGTGAAGAATGTCAGGTGGAACAGGAAGGTGAAGACCACCGCGAAACCTGATGGGAGAAAAGATCGATTAGTATATTTTGTTTTTTGATTACTAATACTTTGACTAAAAGTTATTTTAGGAAAAACGTGTTCGCGTACAGAGACGCGTGAAAACGTTTATTAAACGTCGACACTGTAGAAGATAAGAATAAAAAAAACTTGTTTTATAGTGAAACTATACGCGCCGACGCGTTTTTCCTCTTATTCAAGCGGTCAATTAAATAAATTATAGAAAATTAAAGCGCGAAGACGTTATTCCTAATTGAATTAATGGCACCGGATTTTAACTAGCTGTTGAGTAATTACACCGGAGAAACAATATAATTGGCGAACAAATGTATCGCGAATCGTTGTATATATACATTACGTCACGTGTACTACGCACACGTGTATGTATAGTGTACACACGACTCGGCGTGAAACCGCAGATTCCTGCGGTCGCAGCCCATTCTAATGATTGACGTCTAATTTTGTTTTGGTTTTCAGCGTCAAATGGACCGCGCGCTAATGCACTTCCGAAGCGTGAAATTAAAATGATAATTTTCTTGCTCATCCCTTATTGTGTGTTCTTCCCATTATATCATTGATTGACCATAGCCATTTTCGAATAACGGATTTCTTTTTTAATGGACTTCGATGAGCATGTAAGATATGACGTGCCGTACTTTAACATAACAAAAGCTACGATTAGTGAGAACAATATCAAAATTTAAATGACTACTCGAAGGATTTCAAGTCGATATCGGTGAACAATAAAACGCGGTGTATAACGTTGCAAAACAATAATTTAAGCAACGCGATACCGTGAAGAAACGACGCCGGTCATTTTCTAGCTTCTCCTTAAAAAGTCCTTCTGAATGCCGCGAAAAGTCAGCCGACCGCAGTCGCTTGGTAATTATAGCCTCTAATATCCATTTGGAATCGCGTACACGTCGTGTATATGATATGGCCTAGGCATTTAACCTGGTAATCAAAAGAATAACAATAATGGAGCAAAACAAACCTGAATAGATGCAGAAAATCTGGACGGAGGGGAAGGGCGAGATGATACCGATGAAGAAGGAGACCATGTCTGTGACGGAAGTGATGGTGATGGAAACCGCGGCCTCGCTCAGCGTGTGGGCCATGCGCTGTGGCACCGGGTCCATTATGTTCGTTCTGCGCCAGGCCGCCAGCATCACGAATGTGTCGTCTATTCCAATTCCTGTAAGAATCAAGCCAGATTATAGGATCTGTATAAAGTTTTATTTGGTCAACGACGTTGCGTTCTTTTTTAAGAAAATTTTTAAAAGGAGTTTAACTAGAAATTTAACGTGTGTGCATTGCTTGTTAATGCAGATGCGGGCGCTTGTCAAAAGTCATGGTAATACTTAAGCGGATAAAAATGATATATGTCACAATGAGTCATTATACTAAACAGTTATTTAGAAATTTGTTCTTCAAAATGTTTGTTGAAGAAGATTTATCTGAGCTTTTATCTATTCTTTATACGGTGTTACGAGATATCAGAGAAAACAAAATAACCTGAAATCTATCTAGGACGAAGAAACTCTCATCAATAAAGACTCGTATTTTAGACGCTAATAGGCTGCAGTTTCTTTTTTTTTATTCATGTAAGTAGGCGTTGATTAGTACAAAATTCAAATTTTTATTGATTATATAACAATGATTTTCCATAATAATTGATTAGTCAACAAGTTACACAAATTACATGATAAATAGAACAAATTTATCAAAACTAATTAGAATGAAATTTCGCATAACGATCGTTACATGCTGAACGATGTTTACGGCCAATAAATACATTGAGGTTTTCTGAAATGTTGACCAAGGAAATAACGTTACCAATAAGTTATGCAAGATTGCATAACGTTTATACTTTCAGCTTTAAAGAACAAATAATTTTAAAAATTTCAAAAAATATTTACGTCACGCGGTCATTGCATGTGTAATATATGAACTTGTAATCGAACCACAACAGAACTCGTATAACGACAAAGATGTTCACTAACAATAAATATACATTAAATCCTTATTTTCGTAAAAAGTCAATGCCACCACGAGTAATCAAACAGTTCGACCATTTCCTCCAGTCGAAAATCTCCTTCAATTAACATTCGTAAAAGGTGCCGTGCTTCGCGACACGAAACGCAGCCGACCTTGCGTCTATACCGTCCAATTTCACTCGTTACTTAAACACCGCGTCCAATGGCTCGCGGTCACTGAATCTCTAATCGTTCAAGTCCACCTACATTTTCGAGCAATCGATCCGCACCTGCAGCTAATCCATATGTCGCAAGCGACGTTTACACCAAGGTAGACCTTGATTCACACGCATCAGCGTATATCCCTCTATTACGGGCGTGAATCACACTCGCGAATTTTGCTTATTAACTCGCGACGCGAGTGATTCAGCCTGTCAAAGCTGATTTTCCTGCGCTGCTGCGCTTTTATCCTATACAAGAGATTCAACTGCACGAGACTTTCACCTGCGTATTAGTTATACACTTATCAGTCGCGTAACTGTGTTACGGGAGAAATTAAATATAGGCCTAATACTATTGGACTTTTTTTTCATCTCTGCGTATTATAGATGTGTATAGCACGATGCAACGAGACAGGCTTGAATGATTCCGTTTCGCGATTATTTCGCTACACACCACAGTATAGTACACGCGTTTTTACGCTCGTTGCGTTATTGTGCATTTAGTATATAGTTGACGATGGTTTTTATGAATACTTGAAACTTGAGCTTTGCCTTTCTGCCAGCTAAATCGAAACAGCTTGACATTAATGGATTTCTGTAATAATGCGAGAGGGAATATAATGCGGTAATATAACGCGCATTCCGATTTTTAATAGTCACATATTATCCAGCTAAATAAATCTTCCGAAAGCAGCTCCGTACGATTTGTTTGTAGTGAAACGACGCGTTAAATCTAAGTGAAAATGCATGTCTTCAAACAGCGGCGAAATATTCAAATCGTTTCTTTTAATTGCTCACCGCTCGTGTATTTTCGTTCGTGAATCACATCTCTCGGTGTTTGCGATAATTAACATTTTTACACCGGCCGTGTACAAAAGCTCTCTTAACGACTTTGCCAATAACATTCATTTTTAAGATCACTTTGTCCCTCATCCATCTCGATCTCAAAACGTAAACCGCACACCAATTTCTAACACACGTCCTCCTCGGAGTTCTTGAAAGAGACACTCGATTCTCCGGCGATGAAAAGTGCCTAATATGTACGTACGTGAGCTCGTGCTATCGCGAGCGATTTTTCTATCACACATCCGAGACGGCTATATCGTATATAATATACGTGCGATCGAGCGGCTAGCCTTGATCCGACTTTGAGCTAAGCCCTTATTATCATTCCCGGGACGTCGCGGAGTTGCGCGCGAATACGCTTAACCCGCATCGGGCGCGTGTGCGTCTTCTCTTTTCCTTCGGGCGCGTACGAGTGTATATATGTACAGAAGAGCCTGAGCCAAGTGTCGTCGAGAAAATTCAATTAGAGCTGTCTTTATTGCCGTTTGGTCCGTGTGGTCTTTTTCGTTTTGACGTTAAAGGATAATAAGCGGCTTTTTACTTGTCGCAGTTTGCACGTGAATTGGAAAGTAAATCGCTTAAAGCTCACACGACGATCTGCAAACTAGCATAAAATAAATACTAATTTAAAGTGGTAGGTAGCCCGCGGATAACGCATAAGCTCTTAAAATAAATTTTAATGTCAATTATTACGATTGCGGAATTTATAAGATTGTTGCTGGCTTTTTCAGAGAGAAGTAAATCATCTAAAATTTATTTCGCATATGAATTTCAAATGACGAAATACCGGTTATGTGTGTGATGGTTGGAAAATTGAGGTCCTCTATTAGATTTTAAAAAGCATAAAATTACCAAGGCAATTTACATATATGTACGCATCCTCATCTGTGATGGCAATAAAAGTCGAACCTCTAATTAATGTTTGCTATAAACTTGAAAAATTTCTAGGATACGATATAATTGAGACTTTTATTACGAAAAGTTTTTTTTAATAAACAACTACTTATTTGCGTATATACGAATCATGCGTAGCACTAATAATGAGCATTCAAATCTTTCGCACATTTCAGCATTTAACGAAGACACTTGTTTGAGATACGACTGCAGGCGATACTAAACAAAGTATTATGTCACTGTGAACGTGTTATTCTTTTGCTGCAACAATCGCAAAGTGATTGACCACTTCACGAAGCTACTGAGCTCAAACAAATGATTAAATAAATCGTATACGTCTGTCGTAAAGTGTCTGTCTAGATTTACATGAATGAATTATGCTAATGCTCGATGATGATTCAGAACTAAGAGATATTTTGTCCATTCTTCCACACACACACTCCAACCCATTCATCGAACTTACCAATCATGAGGAACGGCGCAGCAAGATTGATACCGATGAAGTCGATTCCCAAATGACAACACAATCCAAAAGCAGATACCGTAGCCAATGCAGCGGAGACGTTACCGAGGAGTCCAAGCCAGGGTTTGCTGCGTACCCAGTCAGTCATCATACAAGTGACAACCGAGAAGAGTGCCATCACTATAAACGTGCTCGAGAAGTATGGGATGATCGTCTGCGTGTTTTCCTCGAACTCGAGCTCGAGAGTTCGTGAGGCGAAACGTGCTGTGCTGATGTGCTTGAACCGGCCACTGTCCTCTGCTTCCCCCACGGCGTTTAGGAAGGCTTCTTCCCAGGCTGCACCTCTGTTTGTTTGGACATAAAGAAGAGGGTTTATTAACCTTACATTTAAATGTGATCGTCAAGTTAGAATTTCTAGATTTTTGTAATTTTACTTTTGACAAACTTGCTGATGAGGCAACATCTTTAAGTACACAAAGATCAGCTTCAGTATGGTCGAATACTGAAGCTTTGTTGTATCGAACAATAACCACAAGTATTTTTTTTTGTCCAAGCCAAATTCATCATGTATTATTCAAAAGCATCGATAAAGGAGCTAAGAATATACCGGCAGTAAAAAATACGTATCAACGCGTATGATTCAACGGTAATGCTAAATCAATTGTTCCACGAGAAAAAAAAGCCATAAAAAAAGTTTATCTTTTATAAGTCATCCGATGAGTAATAACGCATAACCAAAACTTCTTTCGTCCAACTTTTCGTGTCATTATGATTAATGAATCGAGATTTCAAGTGCCTCCAACACAATTACTTCATTTTTTTTAAGAACATAAAACCGCAATTCTGATCTCTCCAAAGAATCAGCAGTATGACTCCGTGACTCAATGTAGATATCTTTATGGTAACGGGTAGTCTATTTATAAAAAGAACAGCCTGACGAATCTTAAAATGTTTACATGGCTGCATCTTGTATTAATTTTTTTCTTACTCTCGAGCTTCTCTTTTAAATTATGGCGTTCAAAATCACGTTTCGGCATACATACATATTTGCTTTGGTATTTCAGTTCTTCTGCAGGTGTGGTATATTGGTCGATACTCCAGTGTACACAAAAAACTACTCACATTTCATTTAAGCGTGGACTGTCAACATTGATGAAGTAGCCAAGCTGCACTGCCGGCACCGACTGGATGATACCATCCTTTACGATGCTCCCACCAAAAAACAACGGCAAGACATACACCTTAAAGGCAGCCAAATCCAAGAATACAGGAAACGGTAGATTCAATTCTCCACTCTCCACACGACTGTAAAAAAAGCAGATACTTACACTTTCTTTGTCTACATAACTATTGGCGTAAAAAGAGCAAAGGCTGCATCGATATAATTTTTTTTTTACCATAACGAGTCCATTCGCTTTTTTCCCTTTCACTTTTACCATTGCGTAAAACTGGTGAGTTTTTTATCGGAACAAATGAACGTTTAAACTATAC